>AWOL01S0051255.1:71577-93477 GCA_000715115.1 Nicotiana otophora | reverse complement strand
AGAGAGAGATAGATAATAGAATTTTTTTTTATAAATATACAATTATATTATGTTTCAAACTTGTTGCAACAAAATAACAGAGGATACAGTGGTTATCAGAATACATGCATGGACTAAAAAGTTGTAATCAAACTTTATAGCAAAGTGAAAAATAAGAAAATGGTCAAAGAAACAGTATTAGCGCATGGTCTTGGAAGAATGGGCATAGGCAAATTATTGGAGAGTTCTGATTTTGGATTACATTAGAAAACCTTTTTGATCAATGTGGACCAAGAAAGATGGCACCGCCATGGCTTCTGTCCTCGCCACTTTTTAACCAAAATTCTATAATGTTACAAAATGAATATTTGGAGAAAGAATTAGCATTTTGGTTTTTTCATTTTGAGATCCGGCATACAGTAAAAAATAATGAGCTACCACCAAATGCATAAAGTAGAATTTGGCATATCAATTTGGAAGAATGGGAGGGAGTAAGTAGGGACTTTTGATGTTGATGGAAATTGACCTTTCTTCTTATAAATACTAATAAAAGCTTTTGCCTACTTTCCCCAACAATAATAATTAGCTTTTCAGGAATGAATAATGAGTTACAAAAAGGGTAGCAATGAAATATTTTTCCTACCAAACTTTTCCTTCTCAAGAAAGAAGTATTGTTCAACTTCATTTTAAATATGCCCCAAAATCTTAAGACCTTATTAAATACTGCACATTTTATCAAAGTTTAAGTTCTTTTCTCTCTTTCGAAAGCACATGTAGGGTCTCATATATACTTAAAATGAGTTAAAAGATTTAGTTGATTGGATCGAACGTTGTAAGCATAATAATTGGGGGAAAATAGACAACAATGCGGGCTATGAGAAAAAACAACCCTTAGGCTGATGTAACTTTTAGGGATGGGTGTTCGGGCAGGATTGGATATGAAAATTTCGGTTTGAATTTTCGATATACAGATTGAAGAAATTACAATTCAAATCCAATCCAAATAGCTCTGGATTGGATTTTTTAAATTCGATATTGGATTAATCGGTTTAGATATTTGAATTTTCGATTTTGAGCTTATAAGTTAAACTTCTTTTTTATCTTGCAAAAGTGGATATACAAATAAAATATTCATGTCAAATTGCCTTAATAATTCCTCATTCTCACCGCAATCATCCAAATAAAAGATTCGTGCAAGCGGTAAAACCATTATCAAGAAAATGCAACAGAAGCGTTAATATGTCCTAATGAGTTAACAAGTCAAACATAGTAAAATTACGTTCAAATAGAAAGTATTATAATAATGACTTAGTAATTAGTATTGAATGTATACGGTAATGGCTAATGTATAGGATATCGAAATTATAAGTATTGAGCATATAGGTAATATAGGCTAATGTCTAATGGGTAAGACTAATACAAAATATAAAAATTTCAGATTTTTGGATATTCAAAAATACATTGTCTCTAATTCAAAATCCATCCAAAATCTAATCCGTAATTTGAAAATCCAATTCAAAAATTCAAAAAGTTTAAATTTTAGTTTGGAATTCGGGTATGTCCAAACTATGGCCAGTCATAGTACTCAGCCTCTGCTTTACCCTATCTCTCTGTGTAATATATATTTATTAAAGAAACTGCCATATGATATCTCTCTAGCTTTTTTTTGAAATTTCTTAAAGCTAGTTTATCTTGTGCAGTCTAAAGATACTTGTAATCTTCTTCTATGAATCATGAATAGGGAAAAATAAGGTAGGACAGTGGAAAAATGCCACGACAAACTAGGAAAGAGTATTGAAACAAACACTGCGAAACATCCAAATATTCGAATTAAACGTACAACAAATTAATGACCTAACAAAGTAACATTAATAAAGAAAGATGACTGCAAACAATACGATCAAGAAAAAAAACTACCAAAGTGATTAGTGCCAAAGCACCAACAGTCTTGGTTAACATATAACTTTCATTCTTGTTCAAGTGGTAATTAGTGTGTGATTAACACACGTGCAGGTAATCATCATTCTTAAATCTTAACTTTGATCCAGATTATTGTATTAATTAGTAAAACTGCTAAAAAAATATTAGTGCATGTGAAAGATAAAGTATGAACTTTTGGCATGCCAAATATATTCATGGCCAAATTCGGGTCCACTGGCACATGCCCTCATTGACTGCTCCCATTAGATAGCCAACACTGGTTCTGTACTATTTTTGAATGAGATCTGGAGTAAATAGTACTGGATATCACTCTAACACTGATACACAAGAGGGGAGGGGTGAATTGGACCAATTAAAAATTAGTTGACTAATGTGAGTAATAGTCTATTCCTTTTCTCTTAAGACTTAGAATTTGGCAGAAAATAAATATGCAGAAATAAAAAAACAGTAAAGGCTCAGAGTTTTTATACTGGTTCGAGTACCGTTGTGGTACCTACATCCAGTTCCCTTGGGTCACAAGGGTTCTCTTAGATCTTCAATATGTGAACAGTTATAATGTTTGCGATTTTCGTTCGTTCACCACTAACGAAGTTCAGTTACGATGGTTCTCAATGCTTGACACAACTTCTTGACTGTTTTCTAACTCTTCCTATCTTTTGTAATACTAGTAAGTTCAAAAATACAATATTTGTACTATGAACTGAAAGGTGTAGAAACTTGTATATGGAGTTGTGTAAATCTTTCTTCTGTCCTTCAGTTCTTCATATAGGTAGGTCTTGAGTTCTTCTTGTCGTCAGAGTCGCTGCAATTCTTGAGCAGACAGACCATTAATTGAGACAAGGAATATTCTAAGAGATTTGACCCAAGGGTTACCTTTGAATCCAATTCACAAAAGAAGGTTGGATTCAATTCTTGGATATGCTCTTCTATCCTTGTATTTTCCTGATTTTCAGGAGCAATCATCGGCCTGTAGTTAATTGATCCACAATCACTCCAACTTTCATTTTGCTTGTTGTCTAAATTTGAATTCTGTCAATCATGATTTTCTGATTTCTTTCCCCCACAGATTTTCCTTTATTCTCAAACTTGATTGCTCATCCTTATTTTGATTGATTTGCTCCAGACTTTGCTTAATTAGACACTTGCTTGATTTCTTTTCTTTTGTTAACTCCAGCATTTGCATTTCTTTTCTTCCAAGTTCCTAAGTTCCTGCATACATTAGGATTGGTTAGATATTTACTATTGTCATCATTGAAACTTAAAGTGTAACAATCTCCCTTTTTTTGATGATGACAATTAAAAAGAGTAATAAAGTATATGACACTTCCCTTTATGTGATGCTCCCCCTGAGTTTGTGCTCTCCTGGACTTTGATGCGTTGATGCTCCCTAATTTTCTTCCCTTTTGACATAGGTCAAAAAGGAAAGAACTATACAATGCATGCAATTATGCAAGTAATATGTAACATGCAAAAGAAAATATATGATAGCACATAGGAAAGCAAGTCCTATGCCTTCAGCTGAGTCATAGTAGTAAATTGGTTCTTACAGACCAAAAGCAAAATTAACAGTACCAAAAAACTATTTTATCCTACACACAGTAGGCCTTAGTTCCTCCCCAAAAAATACATCAAGGTATTGATCACTTTAGTGCAGAAAGAGTCATATGTGGTTTCAACTTCTTTGGTGAGCTTGTCCATCTTCTCGGTCATGGAGTTGAAAGCCCTGATCCTTTGTCTCTTAGTGGCTCTCATATCCATCCTGATCTTAGCTACATATGTACCTGTTTCCTTGGTGACATCCCTTATCTTCTCCACTTGTTCTTTCATGGTTGTGAGCATGTTCTTCCGGCCTTACAAACCTTGCTGAATTTGCTGTAAGTTGCTGGGATCAGTCGACTGAGTCTCTGTTGGTTCAGAAGGTGGCTCAGCTTGCACTGGAGTATCCCCAGTTTTAGCATGCCTTACCCCTACATCTTCAACCAAGGTGTATCCCATCATAACAAATGTTGTCTTAGCATAAGTACTGGAGACGATTTTGGGAGAGAAAGGTGCCACATAAACCTTTATTACTTCGAGAATATAAGAGATAAGCAGGCTATAGGGTAGACAGGAGGCAGGGATGAAACTTCTCTAATAATTTATAGTATGTACTGGCGAATCCACACAAACCAATCAAGTTTATTATTTTTCACAAGACAATACAGAACAAAGATATCCCTAGTTGTCAAGGAGCTAAATGAACCAGTCCTAGGAAGGAGGGTGGTATCAATCATATAGGCTAACACACGATGTTCAAACTTTAAACTTTTGGGACCAATATCAGGAGGATTTTCAAACAAGACTGCTTTTGCCTCATCTAGAGACACTTCAAAATTTTTAGGCCAGAAATTTTGAACAAACATATCATAACCATGAAACTTAGCAGAAAAGATTTTCTTAAATTGATACGCATCAATCACAATATGAGTACCTAAAATCATTAACTTTATATCGTCTTTATCATTCACAAAAATATTTACATAGAACATCCTCACAGGTTCTTCATAAACAGTGTTCCCAAAAGTGTCAACCAGAGGTGAAAGGTATTAAACATCAAAAATAGAGACAACATCACAATGAAAAGAGAGAGACTTACAGGACGCCCATATGCCATATAATTTGACTTGTAGGATTCAAACCTAAATTTTTTGGTTGGACCATAGAAATTTATCGTGTCCTCAGGCCCAAACTCAGTACTTTCCACTTTTCCCTTTCTGCATGTAGGCCTTTTGAGATTTTGATCCATAGGTATTTTTTTGGCTCTTTTCTGGCTTAGCACTTGATCTTTGAAGAGTCACTACTCTCGTTGTTAGTTTTGAGAGGATCAGAGTCAAGGAATGACTCAAGATCAATGGTTTCTTCAGGGGTATGAGTCTTTTGGAAATGTCGGCTACGTCGTGTGATTGTTGAAGAGGAGAGGTTTTTCTACTTTGCCATGATAGAGAGGTTTGGTGTGGGATGAAAGAGGATGGAAGAAGGGGATTCTTAAGGAGCCGCTGGGGAGTGTGAATGGTCGTATCAGCCCGAGGGAAAAGGTGGGAGCATAATGAAGTGACTGTGCTGAAGAGTTTCTTCGGTGACACATAAGGTAAGTAATAATTACGGTCATATCGGTAATTAATGAAAGCAATCACTTATCAAACATTGTTAAAAATAAAATAAAATATTTTGGCAATCTTAAGGATAGAAAAAAAATCTTTTTATGAGACATGCATAATTCTAATTTGGATGCGCAATAAACAGAAGCACTCTTCTAAAAGAGGTTTAATGATAATATCAGCAAGTTGAAACTCAGTATTAATAAATTCTAACACTATATCACCTTTAGCAACATGATCATGAATAAAATGATGCTTAATTTTTATATGTTTTTCCCTAGAATTATGCATAAAAAAATTTGACAAGCAAATATCACTAGTATTATCACAAAGAATGGGAGTGGAAGTAAGGTGATGACCGTAATCTAAAAGTTGATGCATAATCCAGATAACTTAAGTGAAATAACTTTAAACAACTAAATATTCAGCTTCCGTAGTTGATAATGCAACACAATTTTGTTTCTTGCTATGCCAAGAAATTAACACATTCCCCAAAAATTGACATGTTCTACTGGTGCTATTTCTGTCACTTATGTCAGCTGCAAAATCTGCATCTGAAAATCCTTTTAGATTAAAATTGTTATAATGAGGATACTACAAACCTAACTCGACGGTGCCGATAAGATGTCTAATGATACGTTTTACTGCAGTCAGATGTGATTACTTTTGAGCCGATTGAAACCTTGCACATTTACATACATTGAATATTATATCTGGTCAACTAGCTGTGAGATATAGAAAGGATCCAATCATTCCTTTGTACATAGTTTCATCAACACTTTTTCCGTCTTTGTCTACTTATAGAGTCATTGATAGGCTCGTGGGAGTTCTACTTGGCTTTGCATTTTTCATACCAAACTTTTGTATAAGCTCCTTTGTGTATTTGGTTTGGCTAATAGAGATTCCTTTGGAGGATTGTTTGATTCGTAGCCCAAGAAAAAGTATCAGCTCTCCCATCATGCTCATTTCGAATTATCCTTTCATAATATTTGCAAATTCCTCACATAACACTGAGTTAGAACTTCCAAAAATAATATCATCTATATAGATTTGGATAATAAGATTACATGAATTTGATCGCTTAATAAACTGAGTTGTACCAATATTACCTTGTTTGAAGCCATGATTTAACAAGAAAGAGTTTAGTCTTAGACCTTGACTCTCCTTCCTTTTATTTTCTTTAGTAATGTTCTATTATTCAGACAGTTGTACTAGGGTTTGTTTTATGTTGAGATGTTGTAGTTTTCATGTACTCGATGACACCAGGTTTTGAGATGGTTGTAGTAGAGTTTCAGTTACATATATCATATATTTATGAGATTTTTTTGTTGTTGAGTTTATTAAATCATGTTCCATTCAATTGTTTAGTTGTTATGTGATTGTCGGCTTGCCTAGCAAGTATGTTAGGTGCCATCACGACAGGTTGGGAGTTTGGGTCGTGACAAGTTGGTATTAAAGCACTAGGTAACTTAGGTCTTACGAGTCATGAGCAGGTTTAGTAGAGTCTTGTGGATCGGTACGGAGACGTTTGTACTTATCTTTGAGAGGCTACCAAACCGCTAGGAAACTTCATATTCTTGTATTCTTGTCGTGCGGATTTGTTAATTCCAGAATCTGAACTTCTATTCTTCTATTCTCTCACAGATGGTGAGGACACGTGCGACCGAATTAGGCGGACGACTACCAGTATCATTAGCTAAGGCTGTGAGAGGCCGGGGCCGCGGTAAAGGATGAGGTATGGCTCGTACTGCAGCTAGAGCAGCACCTGTGGAGCCACCGGTTGCTCTAGCTGAGGAGCATATACCAGATGTTATTGAGCCGGTGGGACCAGCTTAGGCACCAACCGTGCCCATTGTGATCCCAAGCCTTCAGGAGGTAGAGTTTCATTTACTACTTTTCAGCTGACAGGGGTAGCCTACAGATGGTGGGAGGCCTATGAGTTGAGCAGGCTAGCCGGTGCTGCACCACTTACGTGGAATGACTTCTTAGTTCTTTTCTTAGAGAAGTTTGTTCCACAGACTCGCAGAGAGGAGTTGTGTAGGCAGTTTGAGAAGCTACGCCAGGAGGGTATATCAGTGACTCAGTATGAGATGAGATTTTTAGAGATGGATCGTCACGCGGTATGGTTGGTTCCCACTGAGAGGGAGAGGATTAGGAGGTTCATTGATAGCCTCAACCATGGACTACGTTTCATCATGACTCGGGAGATTGCGACAGGTGCAAGGTTTGACGAGGTGGTTGATATTGCTAGAGGGAGGCCAAGAAGCCTCGTAGTTCAGGTGGTTTCAACAGTGCCTCATCCGGAAGGCAGTCCCATTACATCAGGGGTCGTCCTTATAGGCCCGCTCAGATGGCTCATCGGGTTCATCGTGGTGCATCAGATAGCCATGGTTCATACAGTGCTTGTCCGGGTCAGTCATCTTTTAGTTCCCTCCCAGCTCAGAGTTTATCCTGTGCTCCATCAGTTCAGGGTTTATCTGTACCAGGTTCTTCTAGTGGTTATTCTAGTTCTTGGGGCCCGATTCAGTCTCCATTGCCATTGTCGAATCGAGGTTGCTTCGAGTGTGCAGAGTTGGGGCATGCGAGGAGGTATTGTCCCTGTAAGGCCCCGTAAATTTCCGGCAAGTATTTTAAGGTTCAGTGGTGCTTATGTAGGCTAATGTATTGTATTTTTAGACTTTTGGGTTGAACAGTGTATTGGGGATTTGAATCATTTTGACCTAGCATCGCCCAGCTAGTAGCGCGCTAAACCGTGCTATATCCATGGCAAAGCCTGGTCTGTAGCTCACTACAAAGCTCTCAAAGCCTGGTTTGTAGCTCGTTATAGAGCTCGCAAAGCTTGGTTTGTAGCTCACTACAGAGCGTGCCTATCTGGTCTGTAGCCCGATTCAAATTTCAGAGGATCGATTCTTCTATCTTTATAACCTGACCCTATCTCGATAAATAGACATAAGGGACCATTTCTGAAGGGAATATCTGATACTTTTAGAGAGAGGAAGTGCCCTAGAGTGAGAGAAGAAATCCCTAAGCTAATTGTTCATCAAAATCTTGCTCAAGCCTTGAAATCCAATAAGAAATCTCACAAGGTCTTCATCTAAGAGGTAAGGTTCCATATCCTAGTTTTCAATTTCGAATTTGGGTAGAAGATGATTGATTAGGAGTATGATTCTTGGGTGTGAGAGTATTATTTATACATGCATGTACCAATAAGGTTTGTGGGAAGATTGTTGAGCTCAAATAGGTAAAGATTGGGTTGTGGAGTGAAGGAAATCTTGTGGAAGAACCTTTTAATCAAATATGCATATCTAGTGTTTGATAAAATGCTCAAACGAGCTGAAACCATGAATATCTTCCTAATTTGTGTTCAATTTTGTTATGTTTCTAAATAGATGGAATTTGCTAGGATTTCGAAAACATTGTAGTAATTTAAGGAAATCTCAAAGCGAGGTATGTTGGCTAAACTACTCTCTTAGAATTGAATTCCATGATGTTCCTATAAATTTTAAGTATAGTTGGCTCAAGTTCCTTATTCCCATGTTCCGAGTTGTTCCCAATAAATTCGATTGTCCCGAGTAAGCAAAGTGTCAAGAATTATGTATTCAAAATGTGTTACGAATGTTCCTATCATATTATGTTATCCTTCGGGAATGTGTTCAAGAATGATATGTGTATTAAAATGTTATGTATTTGAGTCGTATTTCAAATGAGAGTCCATTATGCTTAACTTTGAATGAATACTCCATGCATATAAAACTCCTATTACTTATATGTGTACCTAAAGTCTTGATTTGAAATGCCTTGTTGTTGATAATCTATAAGGATGCTTGAAAGTGAAAGAAGTGGGCTGGAGATGTAAAACGAGGCCACCGTACCAATAATGAAAGTTATACTTGTGTCCAATGGTGCCAGGGAAATGAAATGATGTGATAAAGGTTAAGAAATGAGCTTTGATTCAACTGTTCCAAATTGACTTCAAAAATAGATTTGCCTAAAAGCTTATGTACTCAAGTCGTATCCAAATGTGGTTGTTTCAACTAATGCTATGCTTTGTAAGTATTTCCAACGTGTTTTGAGCTCTTATATATTCATGAGTTGAAATTGTGTATTTCCCTTTTGGGAAAAAGTATTTCAAGAATAAATGGTGTGTTACTCGTTTATGATTTAACCTGTGCTTCGATTGCCAATCATTTTACTCCATTTCCTGGAAAGAAATCCATTGTGCTTAAAGTCTTCATTCCTAATGAACCTAAAGTTATGATTTTCGAAATATTCTATTTGTTGATATTTATAATGATGATCCATGAAAGGAAAGAAATGAAAGTGTGAAATATGAAATATGGCCATTGTGCCATGAATGAAGAATTATATGTATGGACAAGAGAGCCAATGAAATAATGATGTTGTAAGTGGTTGAAAGTGCCAATGAGGCTATAAATGGTGTGAAAGGTTATGAGGTAAATGCAATTGTATTTATATTTTCCTTGTATGAAATTCAAAAATGTTTTCTTTTTGGGAGTATCGTTAGTCACCGAGGAAGGGTAGGTGGACATAACCTAACCTCAGAATACACCTCCACCCGCATACATTGGGGTGAGGTTGCAGGGCCGCTTTGCGTAGAGGTTGTGATTGTGAATACACCTCCACCTGCATATAGTGGGGTGAGGCGGCAGGGCCGCTTTGTGTAGATATTGTGATTGTGAATACACCTCCACCCGCATACATTGGGGTGAGGCGGCAGGGCCACTTTGTGTAGAGATTGTGATTGTAAATACACCTCCACCCACATACATTGGGGGTGAGGCGGCAGGGTCGCTTTGAGGAGGGACTATGATTGTGAATACACCTCCACCCACATACATTGGGGTGAGGCGACAGGGCTGCTTTATGTAAGAATTGTGGTATTAAAATTACACCTCTACCCACATGCATTGGGGTGAGGCGGAAGGGCCGCTTTGTGTAGAGAATGTGGTATTGAAATTACACTTCCACCCGCACACATTGGGGTGAGGCGGTGGGGCCGCTTTGTGTAGAGGTTATTACAAGGTATCTCCCATCCAAAAATAATATTATCTTCGTATTTTGGAAATTATTATGTTTTAACTTGGAAATAGTATATCATTGATTGTTGAGTGTTGTTTCCATGGTTTTCTATTTTATGTTGGCATTTTATTTTATTAGCTTTACATACTAGTATTATTTCATATGTACTAACATCTTTTTTGCCGGAGGCACTGCATTTTCAATGGATGCAGGTAGTTCAGCAACAGACAACTTTGGTCCTCGTTAGCAGTTACTCACTATTCAGCAGGTTTTGGTGAGCCCTACTCTATTTTGGGTCTGATGTCACTTGATGTTGTACTTTGTGTTTTGAGGTATAGCCGGGGCCTTGTTACCGGCACTTCCATACTACTCTTCTATTGTACTTAGAGGCTTCGTAGACAGGTTGTGGGTGGTGTTTTGATGTTGGGAATTGAACTAGAAGTGTTGGTATTTGGCAAACATGTTTTTAATTATATCTATAAACTTGTAATATTTTGGAAATCGTAAATGAATTTCTTTTGAGAAATGGAAAAAGGATGGAAAACATTACACTCTCCTTATGTATATATCTTAATATTGATTTTATATTGTTCATGGGTAAGATTGGATAGAAGGCATCAATGAGGCTTGCTCGATCGGGTTATCTCGGTTGAGCACCGGTCACGCTCCCGAGGTCGGAGCGTGACAATCCCCATATTATGGGAGGTCCAGTTCAGTAGAGAGGTCATGCTATGAGTTACGCACCAGTTACTTCACCACCCGCTCAGCCAGCTCGGGGTGGGACTCAGGCGATTTGAGGTCGCCCTAGAGGGAGAGGTCTATCAGGTAGTGGTCAGGCTTGATGTTGTGCTTTTCCTGCCAGGCCAGAGGCAGTTGCTTCAGATTCAGTGATCACAGGGATTGTTTCAGTGTGACACAAGGATGCTTCCATATTGTTTGACCCTGGTTCCACTTATTCATATGTATCATCATACTTTGCTCGCTATTTGGATATGCCCCGTGATTCCTTAGTTATGCATGTTCATGTATCTACACCGGTGGATGATTCTATTTTTGCGGACCGTGTATCGATCGTGTGTTGTGACTATTGGAGGATTAGAGATGAGAGTTGATCTCTTACTTATTAGTATGGTTTATTTCAACGTGTTTTTAAGCATGGATTGGTTGTCATCATGTCACGCTATTCTGGATTGTCACGCTAAGACAATGACGTTGGCGATGTCAGGGTTGCCTAGGATTAAGTGGAGAGGTTCCCTGGATTATTTTCCTAATAGAGTGATTTCATACTTAAAGGCTCGACGGATGGTTGATAAGGGATGTTTGGCATATTTGGCATTTGTGAGGGATGTTAGTGCTGATACTCCTACCATTGATTTTGTTCCGGTAGTGCGAGACTTTCTAGATGTGTTTCCTATAGATTTGGCGGGCATGCCACCCGACATGGACATTGATTTTGGTATTGACTTGGTGCCGGGCACTAAACCTATCTCTATTCCTCCGTATCATAGGGCACCAGCAGAGTTGAAGGAATTGAAAGACCAACTTCAGGATCTTCTTGATAAGGGATTCATTAGGCTTAGTGTGTCGCCTTGGGGTGCGCCAGTTCTGTTTATGAAGAAAAAGGATAGTTCTATGTAGATCTGTATTGATTATAGGCAATTGAACAAAATTACAATTAAGAACAAGTACCATCTATAGTGCATTGATGACTTATTTGACCAGCTTCAGGGTGCTAGAGTATTCTCTAAGATTGATTTGAGGTCTGGGTATCACTAGTTGAAGATTCGGGACTTTAATAATCTGAAGACGGCATTCAGGACCCGCTATGGTCACTTCGAGTTCCTTGTGATATCTTTTGGGCTGACCAATGCCACAGTTGCATGTATACATCTGATGAATAGTGTATTCCAGCCATAGCTTAATTCTTTTGTTATAGTAATCATTGATGATATACTGGTGTACTCACGCAGCCAGGTGGATCATGAGTAACATCTGAGGATTGTACTCCATACGTTGAGGGAGTAGAAGCTTTATGCTAAATCCTCCAATTGTGAGTTCTGGCTTGATTCTGTGGCGTTCTTGGGGCATGTGGTGTCCAATGAGAAGATCAAGGTATATCCGAAGAAGATTGAGGCAGTTTAGAGTTGGCCTGGGCCGTTTTCAGCTACTAAGATTCAAAGTTTTCTTAGCTTGTTCTGATATTATCGCCGTTTTGTGGAGGTTTTCTCGTCCATTGCTGCACCTTTGACTAGATTGACCCAGAAGGGTGCTCCATTCAAGTGGTTTGATGAGTGTGAGGAGAGCTTTTAGAAGCTCAAGACTTCCTTTACCATATCTCCAGTTCTAGTTTTACCTTAAACATCGAGTTCATATCACAGTGTATTGTGATAATTCTTGAATTGGTATTGGGTGTGTCTTGATGCAGGAAGGTAGGGTGATTTCTTATGCTTCACGCCAGTTGAAACCCTATGAGAAGAACTACTCCGTTCATGAATTAGATTTGGCAGCAATTGTTCATGCATTGAAGATTTAAAGGCATTATCTCTACGACGTGTCTTGTGAGGTATTTACAGATCATCAGAGTCTACAAAACTTGTTTAAGCAAAAGGAACTAAATTTGAGGCAGCGGAGATGGAGAGAGTTCTAAAAGACTATGATATCACCATTTTTGTATCATCTTGGGAAGGCCAACGTGGTGGCCGATACCTTGAGCA
The DNA here is from genome assembly GCA_000715115.1 of Nicotiana otophora. Classification (NCBI taxonomy): domain Eukaryota; kingdom Viridiplantae; phylum Streptophyta; class Magnoliopsida; order Solanales; family Solanaceae; genus Nicotiana; species Nicotiana otophora. The sequence goes on along the minus strand of AWOL01S0051255.1, from coordinate 80,666 downwards.
GAAAGGCGGTGAGTATGGGTAGCCTTGCATATATTCTAATTGGTGAGAGACCGCTAGCGTTAGATGTTCAGGCCTTGGACAACTAGTTTGTGATATTAGACATTTCGAAGCCTAGTCAGGTTCTAGCTTGCGTGATTTCTCGTTCTTCTTTGTATGAGCCATCAAAGAGCGTCAGTATGACGACCCCTATTTACATGTACTTAAGAACACGTACTTAAGGACACAGTACAAATCGGTGATGCCAAGGAGGTTTCTACTGGAGATGATGGGGTGTTGCATATGTAGGGTCGGATTTGTGTGCCCAATATGGATGGGTTGCGTGAGTTGATTCTTGAGAAGGCCCACAATTTGTGGTATTCCATTCATCTGGGTGCCACAGAGATGTATCAAGACTTGAAGCATCATTATTAGTAGAGGAGAATGAAGAAAGATATAGTGGAGTATGTGGCTCGGTGCTTGAACTATCAATACGTGAAGTACAAGCATCAGAGGCCGGGCGATTTGCTTTAGAGACTTGCGATTCCTGAGTGGAAATGAGAGCGTGTTACCATGGACTTCATTGGTGGGATCCCATAGACTTTGAAGAAATTCGATGCTATTTGGGTGATTGTAGACCCATTGACTAAGTTCTCACATTTCATTCCGGTTGTGATTACCTATTCTTCAGAGCGACTGGCTGAGATATATATTCGCGATATTGTTCGCCTTCACGGTGTGCCAGTGTCCATTATTTTTTATCAGATCACTCAGTTCACATTACAATTTTATAGAGAAGCCAGAGAGAGTTGGGCACACGGGTTGAGCTGAGCACAACATTCCACCCCCAAATTGACGGACAGTACGAGTGCACCATTCAGATATTGGAGTATATGCTATGTGCTTGTGTTATGGATTTCGAGGATTCTTAGGATCAGTTTCTACCTCTTACTGAGTTTGCCTACAGTAACAGCTACCAATCGAGCATTCATATGGATCATTATAAGGCCTTATATGGGAGGCAATGTCACTCTCTAGTTAGTTGGTTTGAGCCGGGAGAGGCTAGGTTGTTGGGTACCGATTTTGTTCAGGATGCCTTAGAGAAAGTCAAGTTGATTCCGGATCAGCTTCATATAGCACAGTCTAGGCAAAAGAGTTACGCTAATTGGATGGTTCATGATTTTGCATGTATGGTGGGAGTGAGGGTATTGCTCGGAGTTTCTCCCATGAAGGGTGTGATGAGGTTCAGGAAGAAAGGCAAGTTGAGCCCTCGGTATATTGGCTCTTTTGAGGTGCTTGTGAGGATTGGAAAGGTGGCCTACAAGCTTGCATTGCCACCTAGTCTATCAGCTGTTCACCCAGTGTTTCATGTTTGCATGCTCTGGAAGTATTATTGTGACCCATCTCATAATTTGGACTTCAACACAGTTCAGTTAGATGGATATTTGACTTATGATGCGGAGTCGATGGCCATTTTAGATCGGCAAGTTCGAAAGTTGAGATCAAAGAATATAGATTTGGTGAATGTTTAGTGGAGAGGCTAGCCAGTCAAGGAGGCTACTTGGGAGACTGAGTGGGAGATACGGAGAAGCGATCCACACCTATTTGAGACTCCAGGTATAATTCTAGACCCGTTCGAGAATGAAAGCTCATTTGTGACTTGTGTGCAAAATTTGAGGTCAATCGGAGTTGGTTTGATAGGTTTCGACATTGGTTTTAGAAGTTGAAAATTCATTAGTTTCATTAGGCTTGAATTGGGGTGCGATTCGTGTTTTTGATGTGATTTGAGGCTTCAACTAAGTTCGTATCATGTTTTAGGATGTGTTGGTATGTTTGGGTGGGGTCCCGAGGGCCTCGGGTGTGATCCGAATTGAGGTTTGGACTTGGAGAAAATCTTGTGGTTTCAGTTCTGGTGTGACCGCACTTGCGAGGTTTTGGCCGCAGGTGCGGAGCTGCCGAAGCAGCCATGAAGGCGCAAATGTAGAGTTTGGCTGGGCTTGGAAGGGGCTGCAGATGCGAGTTACTTTCCGCATCTGCGAGCCCGCAGGTGCGAAGAAGTTGCCGCAAATGCCGATATTCAACAGGAGAGCTGGAGTCACAGAAGCGGAGAAGATCCGCAGTTGCGGGACTTGGACCGCAGAAGCGGCATGTCGGGTTTCTAGTGGACTTCACAGAAATAAAGGATTTTTCGCAAAAGCGTAACCACAGGTGCAGTTGCTGAGTCCGCAGATGCGAGATGCGTGGACATAAGGATTTAAACGAGGGTTTCGAGTTTTCTCTCATTTTTGGACTTGTGGAGCTTTGCTAAGGGCGATTTGTGAGAGGGATTTCACTAAATTTCAATAGGTAAGAACCTTTTGATCACTTTTGTCCATAAATATTGAATACTCATTGATGTTTAAACCTAGATTATGAGTGTTTGAGGTGAATTTAGGGGATTTTTGGTCTCTGTATTGGAGAGTAAGATTTGGGGATTTGAGGGTCGATTTGTTGTTTGAATTAAATAATTTTGGTATGGTTGGACTCGTAATTGAATGTGTGTTCGTATTTTATGAATCTTGTCAGGTTCTGAGGCATGAGGCCGGGGATGACTTTTTGGATTGACTTTTTGAATTTGGTTAAAGATCTTAACTTTATCGTGTGGAATCAATTCTTATACCTTGTATTGATTATATTAAGTTGTTTATCACTAGATCCGAGTTGTTAAAAGTCCGATTCGCGTGGCATGGGTTTGTTGGAGCATTGAGTTGCACACTTTGAGGTAAGTAACACTTCTAAATTTGGAACTAAGGGCATATATCCCTGGAAACCGTGTTATTTGGGTTGTGTTGGGGTGACACACATGCTAGGTGACAGGCGTGTGGGCGTGCACCGTGGTAATCATGATTCAGTTGATTCTTTTGGAATGTGTTGTTATCAAGTCTTGTTCTATCCTTACTTGTTAGAGTAATTGAACTATAATTCATGTTAGAAAAATATGTTTAGCCTATGTGCTTATTCTATTGAGGCCTAGTAAGGTTATTTTTATTGTTTTGAGTTATCTACTTTAACTGCAATTGTGTGCTCAGTCATGATTCTTCATTTTTATATCATATCTCAGTCTCTGTTATCATTCACTGTTACACCACATATTATTATTGTTTGGCCTGAGTAGTACGATGTTATGAGTTGTGAGCCTTGAGACTTGAGAGATTGATGACTGCGTTGGGCCTGAAAGCCGAGTTGTGAGTGTTATTATGGATCGGGCTGCATGCCACAGCAGGCCTTTTAGGCTTAATTATTATTGTGGATCGGGATGCACGCCGCAGCATGCCTTATAGGCCTTATAGGCTTTATACTAGCTGTACTTGACATATTTTATCAGTGTGGGGCTTTAATTGTTGAAAGCATGTCTCCTTGACTCTCCTTCCTTTTATTTTCTTCAGTACTGTTCTATTATTCAGACAGTTGTACTAGAGTTTGTTCTATGTTGAGATGTTGTGGTGCTCATGTACTCGATGACACCAGGTTTTGGGATGGTTGTAGTAGAGTTTCAGTTACCTTTATCATATATTTATGAGATTTTTCCGCTGTTGAGTTTAATAAAGCATGTTCCATTCAATTATTTAGTTGTTATGTGATTGTCGACTTGCGTAGCAAGTGTGTTAGGTGGCATCACGACACATTGGAATTTTGGGTCATGACATTATCATTTATACTAGATGTCCTTGTGGGTCCAAAAAGATCCATGCACATTAATTGCAAAGGTTTTGAAGTAGAAATAATGTTTTTTGGTTTAAAAGAGGATCTAATATGTTTCCCAAGTTGATATGTATCACAAATATGATCTTATGAAAAATTCAGTTTTGCAAGACCAATGACTAGATCTTGTTTTGAAAGCTTTTCAATGGAATGCATGCTTAAATGACCTAATTTTCTATGCCATAACCACGAGTCATCGATCATGGATGCTAGACATACATGATTTTCCAGATTATCTAATTTGCTAAGAGTATAAACATTCCTGTCTTTGTTTCAAGAAAGAATTGAGTTACCTGATTTGTCTATTATAGACCAATCAGTCTTTTTAAAGTGTACCTCATAGTCGTTGTCGCATAGCTGACTGATACTGAGTAAGATGTATCCTAGTTCATCCATAAGATAGACTTCATCTACTTCACATGTTGAATTTAAAGGAATTTACCTACCCAATGATGTTTCCTTTGGATTTATCTCCAAAAGTGATTGATCCACCATTTAGATTTTTGAAATATTTTAAAAGTTGTTTGTCGCCTGTCATGTGTATGGAACACGTGCTATCAAGATACCATTTTATTTTTCTATTTTTCTTGAGGTGTTCCTGCATCACAAACAAATCACTTTTACTTAGGTACCCAAGCTTTCTTGGGTCCTTTTTGGTTAGACTTCGAGGTGGTAGTCTCATTTATTGTTTTGGGTATCCGACCCACTCCTTTTTGTTCCCAAACCTACAATTGTTAGAAAAATGACCAGATTTAACGCAACAAAAATAAGCAGGGTGCCTCTGTTCAGTTCCCTTATGGGATCTGAAAAAAGGTTCCCTTCTAGGACTTTTTTGAGTAGTCGACTTATTTGACTTGACAGAGCTGTGACTGGTGGATATTCGTAATCTATTTAACTGAAGTTGGAGTTCATAGACTTCTTCCTGAAGCATGTCTCTTTCAATTTCACAAACTTCCAGTTTTAATTCTTAGTACTTTTTTTTCTTTTTGGATTTTGCGAAGTTCGTGAAGAACCTTTTCAAGATCAATCATAGATAAATCAATAAATTCTGGGAGTTCAATGCATTTAGGACAGGCACGTACCACACTGGTTTCTCCGATTTCCATCAGACTTAGCTTTTCATCTAGTTCATTCTCTGATTCTTCATCATCACTTTCGCCTATTACCATGAAACACATGCTGGCCATTTCTTCATTTTCAGACACTTATTCATCGCTCCATGCTCTGAAAGATTTCTTTTTTTGAAAGTGTTTGTTGATTTTCCTCTTTAATTCCAGACATTCAACTTGTATATGTCCAAATTTTCCACATTCATAGTACCTTCCATCATTTTTGTCATTTTCATTTGATGGCCTTCCTTTTCTGGTAAATTGTTTGCCCTTTCTTCCTCCTCTGGGTCTTCTCATCATATTAGATACTACCCTAGATAGCATTGCTATGTTTTCCTCCTGCTCTCATCCTTTTTATTCTTCTTCTTCATTTTCAGACTCGACTGTAGTTACTTTTACATTTTGCTTTTTCTCTTCTAGTGCTCGACTATTTAGATGAGACTTTTCAAATTTTATGATGTCTCCTTGCAATTCATCATATGTGATTTTATCAAGGTCTTAACATTCTAAGGCAACAACCTTAGGCTGCCATGAAGTGGGTAAGCTTATGAGAATTTTCCTGACCTGTTCTTTGGTTTTTAGAGGTCTTCCGAGTGATTTCAGGTCTCCAATGATTTTGCTAAATCTTGATAACATTTCTTCAATTGATTTACCATCTATCATTTGAAACAATTCATAGTCATGAATCAGAAGATTTATTCTTGTCTCTTTGACTTTGTTTGTACCTTCATAGGTGACTTCTAGTTTGTCCCACATTTCTTTTGCAGTTTCACAACTTGATATCTTTTCATGCTCTTCTTCGCTTATGGAATTGTACAAGAGAGTTTTTGCCTTGACATTCACTTGAACAATAGAAGCTTGTTCATTAGTATAATCATCTAAATCAAGAGGGTCAGAAGATACCTGAACTTCATCGTCTTTATCCTTCTTTGGTGGATTGGGGAGATTTCCCTTTTTAATCACTCACCAGACTTTAATGTCATATGATTTTGTGTAGGCTTCCATACGTACCTTCCATTGTGAAAAGTGCTCACCATTAAAGTAAGGTGGTCTTCCTTGAGAGGTTCCTTCTTGAAAGAGTGCTCCAATGATTGTGTTTAATCCCATGATCTTTTTCTCACTTGTGGTTAAGTAATACTTTGTGAGACCTTGCTCTGATACCAATCGAAACTCAAGAGGGGAGGGGTGAATTATGGCCAATTAAAAATTAGTTAACTAATGTGAGTAATAGTTGACTCCTTTTCTCTTAAGACTTAGAATTTGGCAGAAAATAAATAAGCAGAAATAAAGAAACAGTAAAGGATCAGAGTTTTTATACTAGTTCGAGTCCTGTTGTGGTACCTACATCTAGTTCCTTTGGGTCACAAGGGTTCTCTTAGATCTTCTATATGTGAACAGTTACAGTAGTTGTGGTCTTCATTCGTTCACCATTAACGAAGTTCAGTTACAATAGTTCTCAATGCTTGACACAACTTCTTGACTGTTTTCTATCTCGTCCTATATTTTGTGACACTAGTAAACTCAAGAATACAGTATTTATACTAAGAACTAGAAAGGTGTAGAAACTTGTATATGGAGTTGCGTAAATCTTTCTTCTGTCCTTCAGTTCTTTATATAGGTATGTCTTGAGTTCTTCTTGTCATCAGAGTCATTGCAAATCTTGAGTGGACGGATTAATTGAGATAAGGAATATTCTAAGCGATTTGACCCAAGGGTTGCCTCTGAATCCAGTTCACAAAAGAAGGCTGGATTCAATTCTTAGATATGCGCTTCTTTCCTTTTAATTTCCTGATTTTCTGGAGCAATCATCGGCCTGTAGTTAATTGATCTACATTCACTCCAACTTTTATTTTGTTTGTTGTCTAAATTTGAATTCTGTCAATCATGATCTTCTGATTTCTTTCTCCACAGATTTTCCTTTATTCTCGAACTTGATTGCTCATCCTTATCTAGATTGATTTGCTCCAGACTTTGCTTAATTAGACACTTGCTTGATTTCTTTCCTTTTGTCAACTTCAGCATTTGCATTTCTTTCCTTCCAAGTTCCTAAGTTCCTGCATACATTAGAATTGGTTAGATATTTGCTATTGTCATCATTGAAACTTAAAGTGTAACAAACACATTATCAGAGGCAGATGTATCTACTAGAATGAGTACATGTCACGACCCAAGAAGGGAAGTGCTCCTAACAGCCCTGTAGCCTCTCGAAGATAAGTACAGACGTCTACGTACCGATCCGTAAGACTCTACAAGACTTGCTCATGATTCGTGAGGCCCAAGTGAACCTAGAGCTCTGATACCAAGCTGTCACGACCCAAAATCCACTAAAGGTCGTGATGGTGCCTAACACCACTGTCAGACAAGCCAAGGTGATTGATCAACTTAATTACTCATTTTAGTATTTTGAAATCATAATTTTCATTAACTAAATAGTATGAAATAAAATTTTCAAGATAAAATAGTAATAATTACGTGTACTACCATACCAAACATCCCGAAGAATCCCCCAAAACTCGGTGTCACAAGTGCATGAGCATCAAATAGGAAATAGAATAAAATACAATATCTGTCTGGAATATAAATTAGATAGGAGAATATAAATAACTCTGATGGAGACTCTACATGCTACGGATCGTAGCTGATGGTAAAGTTCCCACAATAGTCGCGCCTTTGCGCCCAAAAGACCACCAGACATATATGTACCTGCACATTTAGTCCAGAAGTATAGCATGAGTATGTAAATCAACACGTACCCAGTAAGTATCTAGCCTAACCCCAGAGAAGTAGTGACGAGGGGTCAACATCGACACTTGTTAGTGGTCCAATAAATAAAATGCAGGAATTATAAGCAGGCATGAAATAACAGGATCAATAGGGTAAGGAACAGTAGATAACAAAATCCGTTAGAAAATATCATCAGTTTAAAAGTCCCCAGGTGCCACATGCTATCTCAACAAATAAGAACCATAAATTAAATATCCGATCTCAGGTCATAGACGAATATCATGAAATTTTCAAGTTCAATCAAGAGGGTAATCTCGTGGGTATTCGGACTCCTAGCGATTTTACGTACGAATTATATCAAGGTCGTTCGACCTGATCCATATAGTCGTGTACATACACTGTCGATGTCATATGGACCGATCCATGGATGCATCTTATATATACATATATTGTGGAGGCGTTCATCCCGATCCCCAGTAAGAGAAGAAACTTATTGAATTACGGGCTACGAGTTTGCAATATAAAAATAGGAACGTAAAGTAATCATGACTTTTACAAATTTTCGAATATCTTGGCAACAACTCAAGGTAATGAGATTCGATCTAACATGATCTCTAATCACATTTCATTTATAAGTCTTAGGTAATTAAACTAACAAGTTGAATTCAGATAATACAAATATTGCATGATAAAGTCCTAAGTCTACCCAGACGTAAATATAATATTAGCTACGTACGGGCTCTCGTCACCTCGTGCGTACGTGGCCCGCACAATAAGTAGCACATGAAAAATACATACCTGCAAGGTAGTTTCCCCCTCACAAGGTTAGACATGAGACTTACCTCGCTCTGAAGTTCTATAACCGGCTCCAACGCCTCTCTAACACCTCAAACCGATGCCCATCAATCCGAAACTAGTCAAACAACATGCAAACCAATAAAAATATACTCCAACACTCCTAATTATCAATTTATAACAATTCCTAACTCCGCTAGAAAAGTCAACAAAGTCAACCCTCGGGCCCACGTGCTCGAATTCCAAAACTTTTCGAAGATAAACATTACCCATAATACCACGAACTCAAATATATAATTTATTCCTAATTCCATGTCCAATTTCGTGGTCAAAGTCCAAAAATACGATTTTTAGGTTTTTCTTCAAAAATCCCACAATTCTCACAAATTTTCATGTTAAATCCTTATAGATTCCATGTAATTAACTTACAATATTTGGGAATTACTTACCTTGCAATAGATGATGAAAATATCCCCTGGAAGAGCTCCAAAAATCGCCCAAACCATGTGAGAAGGGAAGAAATGAGCCAAAACCCGAAATAAATCGAAGTCTGCCCAGGCTTTTTCCTCTTCGCGATCGTGGAAGCCCCATTGCAATCGCGAAGGCCAAAAATATTGCTGCCCAAATTTACTCTATGTATTCACGACCACCAAGTTGCGTTTGCGAAGCCTTCAGATGCTACTGCTTTGCGTTTGCAGTAAAAGCACCGCGTTCGCGAAGGCTTAACGGCTCCATGCCCCCCCC
>AWOL01S0051255.1:57723-70357 GCA_000715115.1 Nicotiana otophora | reverse complement strand
CTCCCCATCCTTTTATGCGTTCGCGACCCCCTGTCGTGTTCGCGAAGGGTAACCCAGCTCCTTCTCCGCGTTTGCGACCTCTTAGTCACATTTGCGATGAACACTTCCCAACAGTCCAAAAATCCTTCTTCGCACCAGCAACCAACGGCCTCAAAACACTCAAACTTGGTCCGAAACCACCCTGAATCACACCCGAGGCTCCCAGGACCCCGTAACACCATACCAAAAAGTCCCAATACCTTATCTAATCTTATCCAAAGGCTTGAAATGCAAAGAATAATATCAAAATCATGAATCATCGATCAAAATCCTTCTTTCAACTTTCAAACATTCAAACTTTGACGAATGCGTCCGAATCATATCTAAACATTCCGGAATGACTTCACACTTTACGTACAAGTCATGAATCACGATACGAACTTATTCCAAGGCTAGGAATTCCAAACGGACATCAATAACACCAAAGTACACTTCATATCAAACTTAGGAATTTCTAAAACTTTAATAATGCCAACTTTCCACAATAAGCGCCGAAATATTCCCGGGCCACCCGATACTCAACCCGAATATACGCCCATGTCTGAAATCATCATACGAAACTATTGGAACCTTCAAGTCCTTATTCCAAGGTCGTTTATTCAAAATTCAAACCTTGATCAACTCTTCCAACTTAAAGCTTTCGAATTGGGAATTGTCCTTCTGAATCAACTCCGAACTTCCTGAAATTCAATTCTGACCACACGTACAAGTCATAAAACATGAAGTGAAGCTACTCAAGGCCTAAAACTGCCAAACGACACGCTAGAGCTCAAATCAACCGATCGGGTCGTTACTTTCTCTTCACTTAAACATACGTCCATCCTCGAACGTGCCAAGAACCGCTCCAGAATTTCCCAAAACCACTGTTTAACATCTCGTGCACCTATCCGTTCCACCACAACCCATGTGAGCACATTAGCTCAATCCAGACTGAAGATCCTTCCTTTTACCTTAGCCCACAAGCCTTAGTACCAAATTTCAACATCCAGAGTTCTCCACGAGACCTGATTCTATCATACAAACACCGTATCAATCTGAACCAGCTGTACCAAATATGATCATGCACCTATACTGAAACCACATAATGCACAGCATAATTCGTATGCCCATAACAACATCCTCAAACCGTAAAAGCTGCAAATTCACCAACCTGATGCCCGTCGTATACCTCATAACGCGCATAAGCCCTGATCCAACCTACACGACACTATAATGATAAAAATGACACGTAGAAGCTCATAACCACCTACCAAATAAATAAGTCATGGAGTCTCTCCGCTTGACAAGAACTATTACCTCATTCTGAACTGAATAGTTATATTTTCTCTTTAATATACCTTACATAAATCCGATCACACTGATTTCAGGTCCAATAACCTCGTCTCACTCAGTACAAGTTGCTCGGGTAATAAGCCACCTCAAACACCATCTAAAATCTCATATGACGCCATCAATGCACCAACGAGCTACAACTCGACTATGACCCATAAGGAAGAACGAACTCTGGCAAAGAACTACCTAGCCCGCGTAACGAATAAAACGGCCAAACAGATGCTATGAACCTATCTTAGAGATGAGAAACAAGGCACACAAAATAAGTATAAGGAATCGTACTCAACATCTCACTGTCGTGGCGTGCAACCCGATCCACACATGATACCCGTGGCAGCATGACATCCCCGATCCACACATGATACCCGTGGCAGCATGACATCCCCAATCCATACATGACAATCGATAAGGTAGTACCCATCAAGCCATAATGCTCAAACCCACGAAATGACCGAATATCGACCACAAACATGCCAAGTGCATAAATACAACCATGGGAGACGGATAGCGTCATGCGCTATAAAACTCGAGCACGACTAAGGTTCAATAAATGACCTGCATGTCGAGAGCCATCTCGCTCATATAACACCACATGCTACACAGGACCACAACACACGGGTGAATAACTAAGCCATATCACAACCCACGTGGCATAAAAGAGTAGCACCTAAAATAGACTAAGGCAGGAATATTATCCACCATGCCCAAAGACTTATCCGTAAGCAATGCTATACTGAATAAGCATATTTGATCTGGTATAAAATATACATTCACGTAAGGCCTACCCACATACCTCAAAGCCGATTCCAGTCATCCTAAAATAGGTTAATAACCTTCCAAATATCAACAATGACCCTAGCCATGACACGTGCGATCAACCATCAAATCGGAAACAACTCCCACAATCTGCAACCAAAGGAATAGAGCGTCTCTCAGATATAAATCCTCCAATCAGTAGCAGTACCAAAATCTCCATACTTGCTTTTAATCTCTAACAATCAAATGAATAACACATCACACTTATACGATCTCCCTGTCGGATATACTCCCACAACCTTTCGCACCAAGTAGTAAAATTTGAACATCAATGGCTATTGACCATGCTATCTTTATAGTACTAGTCAAGTATCCACATTTCAATACCTAACACTTCTACCACAAAACGAACCACCCTCAGGCTGCCCGAAAATAGTGCCAGCATACTATAAACATCTGAAATCCCTCTCTAGCTCTTCTGAGCTCGTGACATTCCTGTCAAAACTGGATTGCAACCTTGGATCCTCAATTTTATTCCCATACCACTCACTGCACTTATCATGCTGCTAGACGAGAGTACAAGAATTTCATCATAACTCCGGAACCACGAGTAGGATAAACACTTCATTGGCTAGAACCTTTCACTTAATTAATCTCTGAAAAAGAATTGCAACACACGACCAACTCCCCATATCCGCAAAAGACGCAGAACTCAAGTTGTGGTCTAAACTGCCATAACTCTTTTGGGACCCATTTTCACATAACAAGGTCATTTGAATCAAATACCTTCAAATCAATCAAATTACGGTGGCGGTCAAGCTCGCACGTACAGCCACGAATCACCTCTATAGCTTAAAACACTGAAGGAACTGGTCATTTTCACAACCATGCTGATTCAAGCCATTACTAACTGACTCAACTTCTTCCAATTTACTCTTGACTTGCCTTCGAAATAATAGTTCTATTCAAACACATTACAGACCTTAAACAACATTCATCCTGAGTGACCCAAATCATGAAATCACATCGTCTCAATACCCACCAACCATCTCATACTCTCATCATGCACTAAATAGTATCCCCCAACTGATACACCAGTTCTAAAGGACCTCCTGTGAATCCGAAGTTGTTTCTCCCATTTCTCCAACACGGCACTGCAACCCTGATGATAACATAGAAATTCCCTAAGTATCCTTCACACTCTGCTATAAACCCAGTCCTCACCCTTCGACACCGCACTTTAATTCTTGAACCTACTAGAATTGTGAGAGTCACCCACTCTGACCTAGTCCCGAGTATAACTAAACTCTAGCGCTCTGTTAGCATATGAACACTCTCAAAGAAGCAACTGTATGAATTCTTTTCCTTGTACATCACATCCATAAGAAGCATAAACTCCGAGTCATCCCAACATCTGTACACGAACTGATAAGGTGAAATGTAGCATACGTTCATCAAGTTCCTTGCCCGAAATACCCTTGACAGTTTCTCCCCTTAGTCATATCTGATCCACTAATATATGGATAACCAAAATTGAAAGGCACATAAACACGTGACATATTCATAGGCAGTAGACTCCCCCACTTAGCTTTACGCTACAACCGCACAAATCAAGAACCCACATTAACTCCTCCTTCTCAGGTACCATAATCTCGCATTGTTAACCTGCCAAATTTCTCACAATCTCCTGTTAAACTTTTCATAAAACATTCCAAGTTATTAGCCACAATCACACATTCGACCTCCTGACAGTCGTACCATCTTCTTCAAGTGATCCAAGCTCATATCGCAGTACATGCCTCCTTCTAGGTAGAAAGTAAAACTCTTCATAGGATATTCATCAAAATTACACAACCGCTAACCTTCTCATAGGAGATAGCCCACCTGTGTAATTCCACATCGGCATCTTCCAACGACATTGCTCTAGTTACAACTACCACGAAATCAGTAAACCCTCTTGAGCTCATGCTCGTCTACCAGTTGTAAGAGTCCGTTCATTCCCCATTAGCATCAACTTCAGGTCCAATAATACGTTCCAAAACTCGAATTCATGTTGCATCCCAAAATAGTAATCAAGCTTTTACACCCCTCTTTATTCCAAGTAAACTCTTTTCTGTCATATTCAACCTCCCTCAGTACAGTAGCCACCATCCAAAATGAGATTTATAGATTTAGTCATTGTCCACCATGATCCCCAAATCGCTCTAAGCTTTATTGAAGCATGTGGATATCCTACCACAAAATCCAGACGCTACTCTGCACTCCCACTTCGGTTAAACCATCACCTTAAGAAACTTCTCGACCTCTGATGTTCACACTTGACCTGCTAGCAATTCAACAACCGCGAGACACCTCCCACCATGTCCTTCCTCCTCCTTCGCTGCCAAAATACTACCTTAAATCATAATTCATCTTTGTAGCCCCGAATGGATAAATTGTCAACAACTCTAAGCCTCCATAAAGATCATATCTCTCGATCCACCAACATTAGAAACCCCGATTCAACTCAGAAGCCACCTTACACTGCCATCTCTAATAATTGCTTCTCAGGAACCATCCTACAACACCCTTCCCCAGAGGCAATTCAAAGGAGACCATAACACTGAGGAGCCGTAATGCTTTCCAACAAACACGATGACACTACATCACAAATGACAATTCCACTACGTTCGAGAATATCAAGTCTCGCTACTCCATCAACCATGGCCTGAACACCCATAGTTCGATTACATTTCCTCTGCTGGGATTAAATGCCGAACCACTAAACCATGAACCAAGTAATCCTCCTTTTAAGTCATTCACTGCAGCGACACATAAATAAAAACTCTACCATTTACACCAATACTGTGTGATAACAGCGCATGAATATCATAATATATTGTGCATATCCTCGAAATCATAGGCAACACTAACACTAGGCTGAAATAATTGAACACCCTTCCATAAGGCGACGATAATAGCCTGCCCGAATACGCAGGGAGAAACATCCTGCACCACATCTGCAACACCAAAACAACTCTTCGATGCCCAATTGATAACAAGCATTTATCATCATATAAGAATGAGTATGAAGGAAATGAAGGCATAAGATTCAATGGAATCAAATCATACGGCGAGGAATCAAGATGGGAAGTGCTCCTAACAACCTTGTAGCCTCTCGAAGATAAGTACATATGTCTCTGTACCGATCCACAAGAGTCTACTAGACTAGCTCATGACTCGTGAGACCTAAGTGAACCTAGATCTCTACCAAGCTATCGTGACCCAATTTCCACTATAGGTCATGATGGTGCCAAACGTCACCGTTAGGCAAGCCAACGGTGAAATACCAACTCAACTATTCATTTTATTATTTTTGAAATCATGAATCTTTATTAGATAAAGGAATTAATGCATTAAAATCATGGAAAACTTACAATTTAAGTAGAATAAATAATAAAAGTGTGTCAATGCTAAGCAAACCATAATCAAATTCTAGAGCATCCCAAAGCCTGGTGTCACAAGTTCATGAGCATCCACTAGGAAGTACAATAGCTATACAACATTTGTATGTAATACAAAATAGACTGGATAAAGTAAATACTTATGATGGTGTGCTGCGAATCATACCATGGAATACAACTCACCATATAGTCCCCTCAGCAGCTGCGCCTATGCGCCTAAATGACCACCAAATGAACCTGTCAGATCCTGCACATTTACTATAGAAGTGTAGCATGAGTACGTAAATCAACACATACCCAGTAAGTATCTAGCCTAACCCCGGATAAGTAGTGACGAGGGGTCGACATCGACACTTACTAGTGGTGTAATAAATAAAATGCAGGAATCATAAGCAGGAAATAAAATACAACGGGATCAATAGGGCAAGGAACAATAGATAACAAAATTCGTTAGCAAAATATCATCATTTTAAAAATCCTTAGGCGCCACATGCTATCTCAACAAATAAGAACCATTAATTAAATATCCGATCTCAGGTCATAGAAGAATATCATGAAATTTCCTAGCTCAATCAAGAGGGTAATCTCGTGTGTATTCAGACTCCTAGAGATTTTACTCACGAATTATGCTGAGGTCGTTCGGCCCGATCTATATAGTCGTGTACATATACTACCGAGATTGTATGGCCTGATCCATGGATGCATATTATATATACATATACTGCCGAGGTGTTTGGCCCGATCCCTAGGAAGAGAAGAAACTTATCGAATTTCGGGCTACGTGTTTGAAATATAAAAATGGGAATGTAAAGCAAGCATGACTTTTACCAATTTTCGAATATCTTGGCAACAACTTAAGGTAATGATATTCTACATAACATGATCTCTAATCACATTTCATTTATAAGTCTAGGTAAATAAACTAACAAGTTGAATTTAGATAATACAAATATTGCATGATAAAGTCCTAAGTCTACCTGGACATAAACATGATATTAGCTACGTACGGACTCTCGTCACCTCGTGCGTACGTGGCCCCCACAACAAGTAGCACATGACGAATACACACCTACGGGGTAGTTTTTCCCTCACAAGGTTAGACATGAGACTTACCTCGCTCCGAAGTTTGATAACCGGCTCTAATGTCTCTCTAACACCTGAAACCGATGTCCATCAATAAAAAAGTAGTCAAACTACATGCAAACCAGTAAAAATATAATCCAACACTCCTAATTAATCAATTTATAACAATTTCCAACTCCGCTTGAAAAGTCAACAAAGTCAACCCTCGGGGCCACGTGCTCGAATTCCAAACATTTTCGAAGATAAACATTACCCATAACACCACGATCGGAAATATATAATTTATTCCTAATTTTATGTCCAATTTCGTGGCCAAAGTCTAAAAATATGATTTCTAGGTTTTTCTTCAAAAATGCCACAAATTTCACAAATTTCCATGTTAAATCCTCATAGAATCCATGTAATTAACTTTTAATATGTCGTAATTACTGACCTTGCAATAGATGATGAAAATCTCCCCTTGAAGAGCTCCAAATATCGTCCAAACCATGTGAGAAAGGGAATAAATGAGCCAAAACCCGAAATAAATTCAAGTCTGCCCAGGCTTTTTCCTCTTCGCGATCGCGGAAGCCCCATCGCGATCGCGAAGGCCAAAACTACTACTGCCAAAATTTACTCTACGCGTTCGCGACCACCAAGTCACGTTCACTAAGCTTTCAGATCCTACTGCTTCGCGTTCGCGGTAAGAGCACCGGATTCACGAAGGCTTAACGGCTCCAGGTCCCCCGACTCTCCATCCTTCTACGTGTTCACGATTCCCTGTCGCGTTCGCGAAGGGTAACCCAGATCCTTCTCCATGTTTGCGGACTCTTTGTCGCGTTCGCGATGAACACTTCCCAACAGTCCAAAAATCCTTCTCCGTGATTGCGTAAGTCCACTCGCAATTTCACGTTGTCTTATCAAGTATTTACCTTAATACCAATTGTAAACTCCGTGAGGAATTCGGCCCTGACTCATGTTGGGTATTAGAATTGCAACGATTGTTTCTCACTTAATATTGATTGTGGATTTGGACGTGATTAATTTTTGGTGTCGTTGCCGGGGAATTTTTACGGTGTTAGCTAAATACTTGAGTTTGTTTCTTGAAATATCTGATTTTACTTTCGTGACTCTAATTTGTTGAAGTGATCGTAGGTACCAAATAGCGAACAACGGACTTGGAAATTTTCCATTGGGAGAGGTGGACAGCTAAGAGGAGCAACTTGATGAAATTCCTCAAGCTCCACAACAAAATCGCTGAGGCCGTGTTCAACAAGACAATGTGCCTCCACCTCCCCCACATCTACCACTACAACCACAAGCGGCACAATATCAGACTTTGCTCAATGAAGGTTATGCAAGTTCCATAGTCCCCCCTCGCATCAGGAGGTAAACTTTCAAATTACCAATGTGATGCTTACTTTGCTTGAGCAACAAAGATATTTCACAGTGGTGCCGAGTCAAAATGCTTATAAACATCTTAAGGGTTCTATGAATACGTGTTGGGGGAGCAAACAAATAAATATTTCGGAAGATGCTTTGAGGCTAAGGCCTTTCCCTTTCTCGCTAAGGGGTAAGACTTTGGATTGGTTGGAACACTTACCTAATCATTCTATTCATACTTGGGATGAATTGACGGCAAAGTTTATTGCTAAGTTTTTCTCTGTCGGGCCCATGGCCACTCTTCGGGATTAAATATTGGCTTTCAGGCAAGATACCAATGAACCTTTGCATGAGATTTGGGAGCGGTATAGGAAAATAGAGAAGGAGTGCCCGAACAATGATATGATCGACAACATGATCCAACAAACTTTCTACCACGGTATTAATACTACAAATCAATATGTGGTCTATCAATTAGCTGGAGGGAACTTTATGAAAACACCTTATGTGGAGGCATGTGAGATTCTAGATGAGATGGCGGAAACTTCTTCGGCTTGGAAATCCCGAGCTAATGTTCCCCAAGGTGATCCCAACATGATTCATTTACATAAAGAGTTGCAAGACCATGGGCAAGCCATTGCCGAATTGACAACAACTATGACCCAACTCACTAAGTCCCAACTTAATTAAGTACAAGCTCATAAGCAAGTTCATGTTATGGAAGGGGTAAATGTGTTGGTAAATAAGAAGAGGACAAAGGGTCCACAATTTCAATACCGAGTGGAGAATTATGTACAAGATGATGGTAGTTTTGATCAAGATGATTCCTATCATGAGCAAGAAGAAAAGGTACAATTTGTGAAAAATTACCAAGGGAAACGGAACAATTTCTAAGGCTCCAATAAACAACAATGGAATTCTCAAAATACCAAGGCAATTGGGGTTATAACAATCAAGGGAATTGGCACAACAACAATAACAACTAAAGAAATTGGAGTGGAAACAACCAAGGAACTGGGGAGGCAACAATCAAGGAAATCAAGGAATGGGTTTTCAAAGGCCCCCAATGTACCAACAACCTAGCAATCCACCTCCTTATCCTTCCCATGGTTCAATTTCTTCAAACAATGAAATGGGCTGTATTAAGAACATGTTTAAGCAAATGATGGAGAAGAATGACTATTCGGATGCCTAACTGGCCTCACATACCACATCAACCTGTAATCTTGAAGTTCAAATAGAGCAAATCTCTCAATCTCTTAATACTCGTCCTAAGGGTGCACTACCAAGTGAAACGGTAGTAAACCTAAAGGGTGGTAACAACATGGGTCATGTTATGGAGGTTATCACAAGAAGTGGAAGAGGCAGGAATGCACCCACATCAAATGAAAGGCGACTTGTGGATGATGACCAAGTGATACAATAGGAGGAAATCCCAAACATTGATGTCCAAGAAAGTGATTAGGTTCGGATTGACATTGATGAGAATGTGGAGGAACCCCATGAGGAGGTGAACCCTCTAGGGATCACATTACTAACATACCGAAGTCGGTAATGCAAAAGGCTAAGGCACCCTTTCCTAAGCCTCCACCTCTGTATCCTCAAAGACTTACCAAGTAAAATGGTGAGAATCAATTCAAGAAGTTTATTCAAATAATGAAAAGTCTCTATATTAATGTACCATTGGTAGAAGCTTTGGAATAAATGCCTGGTTATGCCAAGTTTATGAAAGATCTTGTGACCAAGAAGAGGACGATGAATTTTGAAACTATCAAGGTCACTCATCAAGTGAGTGCAATTATTCATTCCATGACTCCTAAGTTGGAGGATCCCGGTGCTTTTATAATTCTTTGTACTATTGGGAGTGCCGATTTTGCTAAGCTCTTTGTGATCTCGAGGCGAGTATCAATTTGATGCTCTACTCGGTGTTTAAAACTTTGGGAATTGGGAAACTAAGACCCACATCTATGAGGTTTCAAAAGGCTGATCGTACCATGAAGAGGCCGTTGGGAGTGATTGAGGATGTTTTAGTCGGGGTTAATAAGTTCATTCTTCCGATGGACTTTGTTACTCAAGATTGTGAGGTTGATTATGAGGTATATATTCTTCTTGGAAGACCTTTCCTTGCTATGGGTAAGGCTCTTTGTGATGTGGAAGCCGGAGAACAAACTTTCCTGGTTGGTGATGAAAAAGTGATATTCCATGTTTGCAAATCTATGCGGCAACCAAATAGCAATGAAGTATGTTCTATTGTGGACTTGGTGGCCATTATTATTGATGACACAAGTTCTACAATCAATGTTAGTGATATGTTGGAAGCCGTTTTGCTCAACTTTAAAGATGATGAGATGGATGTTTCCATGGAATGTGTGAACTCTTTGCAAGGAATGGGGTTGTATAATTATGCACCCCGAAAATTATCTTTGGATCTTGAAAATAAGAAGACTCCTCCTACAAAGCCTTCTATTGAAGAGACACCTACTTTGGAGTTGAAACCATTGCCACCACACCTTAGGTATGAATGTATTGGCCCTTGCTCTACTTTATCGGTTATTATTTCCTCTTGTTTGACAAACCTGCGTGTTGATTCCACATTGGCGGTGTTGCAAAAGAGGAAGAAAGATATTGGGTGGACTTTGGTAGATATTCGTGATATAAGCCCTGCATTTTGCATGCATAAGATCAAGTTGGAGGATGGAGCTAAACAGTCCATTGAACATCAAAGAAGACTCAATGAAGTCATGCAAGAAGTGGTCAAGAAGGAGATTATCAAGTGGTTAGATGCCGGGGTTGTCTACCCCATTTTCAATAGTTCATGGATCTCTCTGGTTCAATGTATCCCAAAGAAGGGGGGGGCATGACAGGTATTACCAATGAGAAGAATGAGTTTATTCACAAAAGAACGGTCACCGGCTGGGAGTTTGTATGGATTTTCATAATCTCGACAAAGTCACAAGGAAGGATCACTTTTCACTTCCTTTTATGGACCAAATGCTCAATAGATTAGCCGGTCGTGCTTTCTATTATTTCCTTGATGGTTACTCGGGATACAACAAAATTCTTATTGCTCTAAAAGATCAAGAGAAAACCACCTTTACATGTCTTTATGGTACTTTCACTTTCAAATGGATTTCTTTTAGTTTGTGCAATGCACCGACAACTTTTTAACGGTTTATAATTGCTATTTTCATGGATATGGTAGAAGACTACCTTGAAATCTTCATGTATGACTTCTCAGTGGTTGGATATTCTTTTGATGATTGTCTTGCAAATTTGGATAAAGTGTTGGCTAGATGTGAGGAAATGAATTCGGTGCTCAATTGGGAGAAATGTCATTCTATGGCTGAGGAAGGCATTCTCCTTGGCCATAAGATCTCAAAGAATGGTATTGAAGTTGACAAGGCGAAGATTGAGGTTATTTCTAAGCTTTCACCCCCCCTCCCCCCCACTTCGGTAAAGGGTGTGCGGAGTTTCTTAGGTCATGCGGGTTTCAACCGGCGCCTCATTAAGGATTTCTCTAAAGTGGTGAACCCATTGTGTAAGATCCTTGAGAAGGATGCTAAGTTTCATTTCAATGATGATTGTATGAGAGCTTTTGGACAATTGAAGCTCAAGTTGACAACCACTCCAATCATTACCTCTCCAAATTGGAGTTTTCCATTTGAGCTAATGAGTGATGCATGTGATGTAACGGTTGGGGATGTATTGGGCAACGTGTCAACAAAGTTTTTCATCTGCTTTACTATGCTAGTAAGACCATGAATAGTACCAAATTCAATTATATTGTTACGGAGAAAGAGCTCCTTACTATTGTGTTTGCAATTAAGAAGTTTCGCATATACTTGACGGGTTCCAAAGTTATTGTCCATATGGTTCATGCGGCACTTCGCTATCTTATGAGAAACAAGGAATCTAAAGCTCGGTTGATGAGATGGTTTCTTTTGTTGCAAGATTTTGATATTGACATTTAAGACAAGCAGGGTAGTGAAAACCAAGTAGCGGACCACTTGTCTCGTTTGGAGGAGGAGGGGAGGCCACATGACGGCCTTGGAATCAATGATTATTTCCATGATGAGAAACTTTTGGCACTATCAATGAAGGAGGAACCGTGGTTTGCGAACTTGATAAATTTATTCTTTTGATGATTGTCTTGCAAATTTGNGATGTAGCGGTTGGGGATGTATTGGGGCAACGTGTTAACAAAGTTTTTCATCTGCTTTACTATGCTAGTAAGGCCATGAATAGTGCCAAAGTCAATTATATCGTTACGGAGAAAGAGCTCCTTGCTATTGTGTTTGCAATTAAGAAGATTCGCATGTACTTGACGGATGCCAAAGTTATTGTCCACATGGTTCATGCGGCACTTCGCTATGTTATGAGCTAAAAGGAATCTAAAGCTCGGTTGATGAGATGGTTTCTTTTGTTGTAAGATTTTGATATTGACATTTAAGACAAGAAGGGTAGTGAAAACCAAGTAGCGAACCACTTGTCTCGTTTGGAGGAGGAGGGGAGGCCACATGACGGCCTTGGAATCAATGATTCTTTCCATGATGAGAAACTTTTGGCACTATCAATGAAGGAGGTACCGTGGTTTGCGAACTTGACAAATTTATTCTTTT
>AWOL01S0051255.1:15185-56803 GCA_000715115.1 Nicotiana otophora | reverse complement strand
TCTTAGGTCATGCGGGTTTCAACCAGCGCTTCATTAAGGATTTCTCTAAAGTGGTGAACCCATTGTGTAAGCTCCTTGAGAAGGATGCTAAGTTTCATTTCAATGATGATTGTATGACAACTTTTGAACAATTGAAGCTCAAGTTGACAACCACTCCAATCATTACCTCTCCAAATTGGAGTTTGCCATTTGAGCTCATGAGTGATGCATGTGATGTAGCGGTTGGGGATGTATTGGGGCAACGTGTCAACAACGTTTTGCATCTACTATACTATGCTAGTAAGACCATGAATAGTGGCAAAGTCAATTATATTGTTACGGAGAAAGAGCTCCTTGCTATTGTGTTTGCAATTAAGAAGTTTCGCATGTACTTGACGGATGCCAAAGTTATTGTCCACATGGTTCATGCGGCACTTCGCTATGTTATGAGCTAAAAGGAATCTAAAGCTCGGTTGATGAGATGGTTTCTTTTGTTGTAAGATTTTGATATTGACATTTAAGTCAAGAAGGGTAGTGAAAACCAAGTAGCGGACCACTTGTCTCGTTTGGAGGAGGAGGGGAGGCCACATTATGGCCTTGGAATCAATGATTCTTTCCATGATAAGAAACATTTTGGACTATCAATGAAGGAGGTACAGTGGTTTGCGAACTTGACAAATATTCTTGTGAGTGGTGTCATTCTAGATGAGTTCTCTTCAAACCAAAGAAAGAAGATCAGAAGAGATTGTCAAGACTACTATTGGGATAAGCCATACCTTTTCCGAATTTGTACGGATGGGGTGATTAGGAGGTGTGTTTCGGAAGAAGAGCAAGGTAATATTCTTGGAGCTTGTCATTCTTAGCCATATGGTGGTCATCATGGTGGAGAAAGAACGGCGGCCAAAGTTCTAAGTTGTAGTTTCTATTGGCATACTCTCTACAAAAATGCAAATGACTTGGTGAAAATATGTGTTGAATGTTAATGGGCCGGTGGAATTTCAAAGAAAAATGAGATACCTCTTACTACCATCTTGGAGATTGATATTTTTGATGTTTGGGGCATTGACTTTATTGGCCTTTTTTGTGAGTTCTTGTGGAAACACTTACATTTTAGTCAGTGGATTATATGTCCAAGTTGCTGAGGTCGTTGCCTTACCCAAAACTGAGGCTAGAAGTGTTGTGGCTTTATTGAAGAAGAATATTTTTACAAGATTTGGTACTCCACATGCAAGCATAAGTGATGGGGGTCACATTTTTGCAACAAAGCTTTCGACACTTTACTTGGCAAGTATGGTGTTACTCACAAAGTCATGACTCCCTATCACCCACAAGCTAGTGATCAAGTGGAAGTCTCATCCCGGGAGATAAAGAGTATCTTGTTTAAAATGGTGAATGCAAATCGGACGAATTGGTCGAAGAAGCTTGTGATTTATGGGCATATAGGATGGATTACAAAACACCTATTAGAATGTCTCCATACCAATTAGTGTTCAGGAAAGCTTGTCATCTTCCTGTGAAACAAGAGCAGAAGGCAAGGTTGGCCTAGAATAAATTGAATCTTGATTGGGATGTAGCCGCTAACTTGCGAGTTACACACTTGAATGAATTTGATGAGTTCTGGTATCATGCTTATAAGAGTTCATCCTTGTACAAATGAAAGATGAAATATCTTCATGACAAGTACATTTGGAACAAAGAGTTCAAGGATGGTGATCTAGTGTTGTTATTTAACTCAAGGTTGAGGATGTTTCTCATGAAGCTTAAGTCCAAGTGGAGTGGTCCATTTGAAATTGTTGATGTAACACCCTTCGATGCATTGGATTTGCAGAACAAGAACAATGAAATATTTTCAGTCAATAGTCACCGAGTGAAAGTAGGAGAGAGCCACGTGGTGGCGGTTATTTACTTTACTTGAGGATGCTATGACATTGCGTCGTGTCGCGACATTAAATAAGGCACTTCTTGGGAGGCAACCCAAGTTCTTTTCCTTTTTATCTTTTTAGTTAGATGTTATTTGTTATTTTTAAATTGATTTGAAGTGTAATGCAGGCATAAGTGTTAGATTAGAAATGGTAGACAAGGTTGTGTCAACAAAACAAGAAATGCAGACCGCAGTTTTTCTTTGTGCGGCCGCAGAAAAAGAATGCCACCGCAGAAGCCCTTGTGTGGCCGTAGATTTCATATGCAGACCACACTTGCATGAGCAAACTTAGATGCCAAATGACTGGTCCTCTGAACTTTTCATTGTCAGTGCTGAGTTCTGGAGAATTGTGCGGCTGCATTTCCAATTGTGCAGACTGCACAAGAGATTTTGAACACTGAAGGCCGGGTAGAAGAGTGCATCCCGCACTTAAAATTATGCAACCGCACTTGCCTCTTTACCCTTCAAACTTTTCTAAGTATAAATAGAACTTAAGGCCTCATTTTACACTTTGCAAAGTTACTATTGCTCTGAGAGTTTACCTGAGGCTTTAGCACCTTCAAACACACACCACCAATTACACCCACTGATCTTTGCACATTTACACCATCTGGTATGCTTCATTTCATGTTGATTTTATTTCATTTTAATTTTTAATTTATTTTTCATTTTTAACTTATTTTTAGGCCATCTATTATTATATTCCTTCAATGTATCCATATGGGGTAATTTTGTACTGGGTTATTGATAGTGCATGCTAAATTGGGCTGGGTTAACTGATTTCTATGTGTATACCATGTTACCAAATAGATTTGAATAAGTTTTTGCATAACCTAGGTAAAGGTGAGACTTGCTTGTTGTGTTCTTAAATGTGCGGCCGCACTTGAATTTGTGTGGTCCAATCTTTGTTAGTTAAGGCAACTGGTTAGGTAGGTATTTCTACGGCCTCACTTTAATTGTGTAGACCGCAGAATTTCTGGAGAGGTCGCACAAATGGTCCACATTGTTAATCAGAGACTTTCCCTCTGAGCTTCTAAAGTGCGGAACAAACGTTTTATTGTGTGGGTCGCAGATGAATTATGCGGCCACACACGACCTCATCACTGTCATTCAGAGAAGAAACATCTGAGACCCTTGCACATCTGTGCATAAGTGTGGCTGTACTTGGAATTGTGAGGTCCGCACTTCCACTCTGCGGGCCGCACTTCAAATTGTGTAGACTGCACTTCCCCAATTTTTTCTGCAGGTTTAACCAACTGAAAGCCCACTCCTTCTATGTTGTTCTAACTCGATTACATGAGTCTTAACTGTGCTTAATCATGAATTTCAACTAACAATTCTTTTTGTGTTTATACATACAATGGTACGATCACGAGGTCGAGATGAATCTACCAAAGGAAGAGGAGAAGCTTCAAGGGGTCGAGGTAGAGGTACCTTGCCCCCAAGTGTGCAGAAAGCTATATCAAGAACACTATAACAGGCCGAGGGAGAGGTAGAGACCTTTCCAAGACTAGCTCATATGCACTGTCTAGGGAAGACTACGAGGGGAACTCTGTATCGATTCCGGAGGAACACACTGAGTAGAAATCCAAGACACAGAGGCAGTCTGAGCCACTGGATGTGCCTTCTACATCCCACAACACTTCCATGTGTTCGGAGAGTATCGGTCATGAGTTTAATGTTGCTACGGGCTCTGATTCTGATGATACCCCAGATGATGGGAGATGGGGTATAGGTATCACAGGCAGGTTTTGCTAGGTCAAAGAAGAAGGAGGTCTGGGAAGATAGATTTGTGACTCGCCGGGCTTTTTCTGATTTTTGGATGTGGTGGCTTGTTCGATCCTTGACTCATGAGAGGCAGTTCTTACTGAAAGATGTAGACAAGTACAATCATGTTGTTTTGGAGAGTTTACAAAAATGAAAGGGTGGATGCTATTTACTGAAAATCTAGTGGATGTAAAGGAGCACCTTGTCCGAGAATTCTATACCAACACGGCGCATATTCTCAAAGGGACAAAGGTCACCAAAGTGCGCAACTTGAAGATGAAATTTGATCAGCATATTCTGAATGCGTACTTGGGGTTTGACGATGTGGAGCCAAAAGATTACTTAGAGAAGTTGGCTCTGAAAGAAGAGGCTAGGTCATGGCTTTCGGAGATTCTAGCACCGGGACCCACTCCTTCTTGGATTACTGGTGGGGTGCCTATCCTTCGGAGCACTCTGAGTTTCAAGGCCAAAGGGTGGAAAATCTTTGTATGCAGTAGGCTTGACCCGTGCCTGAATGAGAACAACATGCCCATTCCTCGAGCTATTCTGGTGGCTTCTAATATGGCCGGGTACCCATCAATGTGGGTGCCCTAATGTGGGCTAAAATCTCCCTCGTGGCAAAGCAGGCCAACACTAATTCCCCTATCCTAGCACTTTCACTGAGTATCTCACAGATGCAAAGGTGGAGACCAGGCCATTTGACACCAAGGTCAAACCGATAGGGCCGTTTGAGTGGTACAAGCTGCTGGATCCGAGGAACCCGAAGAAGAGTGCTCATCCTTCTACTACTCCAGGCCAGTCTGATGAGCTGGTAGTGGTAGTTTCTGCTACATCTGATATTTCATCCACATTATCTAAGCCTTCTACCAGTGCAACAGTTGCTATGCCCGAGCCACCATCATAAGCTCCTCCTACAGCGTCTACTGCATTCCCTACTCCAACTCTAAGGCCGGTGCCCATACCTAAGGGTCCACTATCCGCTTTGCAAATCCCTCAGACATTGGAGAGTCTCAACAACTAGATGCAAGTAGCTACTTCAAAGCTGTCTGAGCTCTCCAGTGTTGTCGCAGGGCAGACATCTACACAGGCACCTCGGGACTCCTCTGACATTGATGAGAAGCTTAGAAAAGTCTTGGACAACCAGAACGTCATTATGGATATATTGGTACAACATGGTGCTATGATTGAGCGGTTGACCAAGCAGGTGAAGAAGATAAGGAAGTCACAGGCCAGCTAGAAGTCAGTTGACGAGCTTCGAGCTGAGGTGACCTAGATAGCCACCATTGGAGATTTGCCATTTGACATGCTACTTGACCCATCCCAGCCCCACCTAGATCCATCTACTCAGGATTCTCCTGCTGCTCCAACTGAGGAGTTGTGCCTTGCCGCCGACTCTATTGACGCAATGAGTGCGATGTTCACTTCTACGACCACTCCCAAACTTGATGAGGACATTCAGTTGGCCAACTGGGACTGATACTGCTGGGGACACAGTGATGACTGAGGACACTTAGGGAGTTTCTTTGCCCTCTTTACTTGTTTCTCTTATTTTGTTAAGCATTGGGGAAAATGCTTGTTTTTATTCGGGGGTTCGAATGTAATAATTGGATGATTCTACTTTGTTTTTATCTATTTGTAGTAGTTGTTACTTTCATTAGCTTCTTTACTTGCTTACCTTTAATTTTGTTAATGTTAGTAAGTTTTATGTTTTCTTAGTAGTGTGGATAATAAACCATTGGTTTTCTTAATGCCACGGTTCTTTCCAAAGGTGGTCTTTTGTGTGAATCGGGTGACTCTTACCAAGGATGGATGGTATGATAACTTTTTAAGGGATGATTCCATTTTGTGTTTAGGTAATAATAGTAGTAAGTAGTAATGAATAAAATTCCTAATTAATCATTCTATAAAAAGAGTTATTCATGCTTTACTTGGAACCAACACACTTAATTTCATGCTTATGGTTTGAAACAAGATATTTGGAAGAAAATAGCTCTAGTTAGTGACTTTGAAATTCTTGAGTTGACTTTGATAATCATAAAGTGGTTGATTGGACCATAGTGATCTTCAACTTCACTGTGATCGTTGTAGGCTTTAGACTCTATCCTCTTTTACGATCTGGCTGCATGAGAAATGAGGTGATTTTTGTTGCTAGTCCAAGTACTTGAGTGGATGGTCTAGAACTTGCTCTGAATGTGTTTTAATGCAAAATGCTAGGTTTTCTTGGTTTGGAAGATGATTGTAAGCTTTCCTTGGTCCGTTTGAGCTTTCTATTGCCACCCTATGTTTGTTATCCCCAGTCAACCTCATTGATTCTTTAGCTTTTCTCTGTTGATAACCACATTATAAGCCTTTACCTATTTTGATTGTAATCCTCTCTTGGCACCCGAACCTTCCTTAACACTCTTATGTAGTAAGTGGCTCAAGGCATAAGTTTGGGAAAAAAGTTGAGGAATCTAAGAGAGGTATCAAGGCACCAAAAAGAGAGAAAAATGACCTCCATGAAAAGAGGAGGCAAGAAAAGAAAGAAAAAAAAGAAAATAAAAAGGGAGATTGATGAAATCAAAAAGAGGCAACTATCTCTAGTATGAGCATCAAGGAAGAAAAAGAATTAAATAAACAATAAAGAGTGATGGCATGTCTCTCTAGCCCCCAAGAAAAAGAAATGCCTCTAAGGGTTTGGTAAATGTGAGCCAAGAAATGAAAAGTAGAGTGCTTAAGGAAGGGTATAACCACTTATCCCATATGGTATCCTACCCCAATCCAAAAGCTTTTATTACAACCCGAAAGAAGTCCCACTTGAACCGAATGAGCTTATATTAGTGTAAATCTACATGAGGGACAAGCCTATGGTACTTGAAGCTTTACTTGTAGCATTCCTCTGTGAGAGAAGAGTGAATCCTTTATTGCTCTAGAAATTGAGTGTTAATTCCTGAAGTGAGCATGAAAAATGGAAGGTAGAGGAGGAAGAATTTGGACTCCACCATGATTTACATGATAGAAGAAGAGTCCTTGATGAGTGGAGTCAATTCTTGAAGCTCAAATGTCACACTAAAGTTATATGCACGTAACATATGTTTTGTCACCTTGTTCAAAATGCATGAGTATTGTGGGTAATTGTTGGTCCCAACTGAGTATGAATAACTTACTATTGACTCTTTGAAATGAACTTTCACTTAGAGGAGGTGTAAAATAATCTATTTGCATGAGGACAAGCAAAGACTTAAGTTTGGGGGAGTTGAAAGTGTCGATTTTAACCACTTATTAGTACCTTCTTTCTTTCGTTTTAGTCCAAAAGTATTGATTTTTGTCTCCAAAACTAATGAAGTTGTGTGAATTTCATGCATGTTGGAGGATTGGAGCTTAACGAAGAAATCCAACTCAAAAGAGAGTATTCCAGCTCAAAAATACAAGAAGGAGAACTGCAGGCAGAAGTGCGGTCCGCAGATGATTATGAGGTCCGCAGAATTTGAAGTGCGGCCACAGAACAAATCTTGAAGCCTCTGAGGAGTCTTGATGAAGTGCGGTCCACACAGCAAATGGTGCGGCTGCAAAAGCTGGTTGCACTGAAAAAAGTTTGACAAGTTTAGAGAAGGTGTAAAACACCAAGTGTGAAGTCTAAAAGTGTGGTCCGCAATCGAAATATGCGGCCGCAAAAGCTAAAGTGCAGTCGTAGTTTGAATTATGCGGCTGCAGATTTTCTCCTCATGCAAGAGAAGAAGAAAAAGTGTGGTCCATACATGGAATTGTGTGGCCACAGAACCTCCCGAAGGATATTTTTTTCAGCAAATTTCTGGACACTATAAATAGACAGAAAATACTTTTTTAGGGCAGCTTTTGTATTCTTAGTAGCTATAGCGGTTATATTTTACCCCTTTTGGGAAATTAGTGATCAAAATTGTAGAAGACCCATTAATTATACCTTTTAATTGTAGTTTATGTCTTCAATTACTTCTTCTAATTTGTTTTCTATGTCTTCTAGCATGAGTATCTAGACTTTATCTAGGGTTGTGACCCAACCCTAGTGTG
Source organism: Nicotiana otophora (assembly GCA_000715115.1). Taxonomy (NCBI): domain Eukaryota; kingdom Viridiplantae; phylum Streptophyta; class Magnoliopsida; order Solanales; family Solanaceae; genus Nicotiana; species Nicotiana otophora. The sequence goes on along the minus strand of AWOL01S0051255.1, from coordinate 49,110 downwards.
TAAATTTGTCATGACCCAAACTAATCCTGTCGTAATGGCACCTATCGTGGAACTAGTCAAGCCGACTCATTTCCAAACAAACCGATATTTTTATTTTTATTACAAAAATTTCAAGGCTATTTAACATAAAAACATTCTTAAAGGAGTTCAAATCAAAATAAAAGTGAGTAAAAGAAAAGCCCGACATCGGGGTGTCACTAATCATGAGTATCTACTATGATTTGTCTCACAATATCAAGATTAACATAGTCTGGAAAATAGCAAAATACAACTAAAGGAAGATAAGAGGGAGAAGATCAGGGTTGCGATCGCCAGGCAGCTACCTTGCTATCCTCGAGAAAATCTACAACCGGAATAGTCAACAGTCGCTACCGTGTCCAGCTACACCTGGATCTACACACAAGGTGCGGGGAATAACGTGAGTATGCCAACTCAGTAAGTAACAATAGAAAATAAAGACTGAACAGTAGTGACGAGCAATAAAGCATATAAAGTTCATATCATGAAATCTCGGTAAAATACAACATGCTTTAAAAATCAGTGTTTGAATCAATTCATCTCGTTTAAACCTAGTTCCAGTAAAAGTCATTTAAAGATATTTTTCAACAGTTTCAAACAGAGGCTCAATGCAAAGGTGAGCAAAAATGATGAAATTATAAACAGCCCCTCGGGCAAACCTCACAATCACTCGTATACATCCCCTCGGGCATACCTCATAATTACTCGTAAACAGCCTCTCGGGCATACCTCACCATCAGTCATGCCTCCCAGTCACTCAGTACTTGGCACTCGCACTCAGTAGGTACCTGCGCTCACTGGGGGTGTGTACAGACTCCGGAGGGGATCCTTCAGCCCAAGTGCTATATCAAGCCAAATCATGGCATAAATCAATCAGGCCCTCGGCCTATATCAAACATGTTGTGGTGTGCAACATGATCCCATATATATCCTCACAAATCAGGCACTCGGCATCATTCGGTCATAAACCTCTCAAGCCACTCGGGCTCTCAGTAAAAACAACATTTATATGCATCAAAACAGAGTAATAAAATTGAGTTATGCAGTAAACAGGTATAACCATGACTGAGTATAGATTTTCAATTGAAAATAATGAGAGGATAGTAAGAAAAAGTCCCCTAAGGGTCCAAACAGCATGGGCACAAGGCCCAAACATGGCATTCTGCCTAATTTACAGAAACTCATTACTAAAACTCATAATTATCATATAGTTTCAACAAAATATGCAACTTTACAGTTGCTACGGGACGGATCAAGTCACAATCCCCAACGGTTCATGCCCACACGCCCGTCATCTAGCATATGCGTCACTCAAAAATAGTAAAATGATACGAAATCAGGGGTTTCATACCCTCAGGACTAGATTTACAATCGTTACTTACCTAAAACCGGTCAAATCCCTACTCCGTGATGCTCTTGCCCCTTGATTCGGCCTCCAAATACTCCAAATCTATTCAAAATCAGTACAATACCATCCAATTATGCTAAAGGAATGAATTCCACAAGAAAAACTACCAATTTAGACCAAAAACCTGAAATTAGCTCAAACCCGGCCCCCGAGCCCATGTCTTGAAACCCGACAAAAGTTACAAAACTTGAAAGCTCATTCACTTACGAGTCCATACATAAAGAATTTATCAAAATCGGATATCATTTGGTCCCTCAAATCCTTAAATTAAACTCTCCAAAATCTCAAGCCCTAACCCCTCATTTTCACCCCTACTTTCCACTAATTGCATGATTAAACAACGAAAAATCACCATATATATGAGTATTAGGGCTCAAGCAACTTACCTCACTGATTTCCCCTTGAATCCCTCTTCACAATCACTCCCAAAAGCTTCAAAACCGACTGAAAATGGTGAAGAATGGACCAAAATTCGCGAAGTGTGCAATTTATACTTTCTGCCCAGGCTTTTTGCACCTGCGGCCTATTCTTCACGCCTGCGGGACCGCACCTACGGTCAAAACCATAGCACATGCGAAATTCACTTAAACCCTCAGCCTTCGCACCTGCGCCAAGGTCTCGCACCTGCAGGCTCGCAGGTGCGGCTAAGCCTTCGCACCTGCGCTCCAGCCTTAGCCTCCCATTTTCCGCATCTGCGCTCCAAACCTCGCGCCTGCGGGCTCGCAGATGCAACCACTATCTCGCACCTACATAACCTACCTAGCCCAAAACTGCCTGCACATGCGACTTCCCAAGCGCACCTGCGGCTCCTCTTCCGCAGGTGCGTAAACACCAGCAGAATTCACACTAGCAGCTCTCAAACACCAAAAACCAATCCGTCGACCATCCGAAACACCCCCGAAGCCCTAGGGACCTCACCCAAAAATACCAACAAGTCATATATCAACATACAAACTTAGCCGAACCTTCGAATCACTCAAAACAACATCAAAATACCAAATTACGCTCGGATTCAAGCCTAAGAATTTCTAATCTTCCGAATTCTACAAACAACGCTGAAACCCACCAAACCACGTCCGAATAACCTCAAATGTTATACACACATCACAAATGACACCACAAACCTACTCCAACTTTCGGAAATCCATTCTGACACTAATATCAAATTATCCACTGCCGACCGAAATTGCCAGATTTCCAACTTTCGCCAATTCAAGTCTAATTCTACCACAGACCTCCAAATTATATTCTGAACACGCTCCTAAATCCAAAATCACCTAACGGAGCTAACCGAACCATAAAAATCCAAATCCGAGATCGTTTACTCATAAGTTAACATCCGCATGACTATTCTAACTTAAACTTCTAAATATGAGACTAAGTGTCTCATTCCACTCCGAATACCCGAACCAACCAACCCGACACAACACAATACAACTGAATAACACATAAAGAAGCAGAAATGGGGAAAACGGGGTTATAACTCTCAAAACGACCGGCCGGGTCATTACAAAATCTTATAGGTTGTTAATACTAATGGTTGTCTATGATTGGGTGTTGTTTATTTTGCCATGTTTATGCATTTTATTTAGAATTAATGGTTGCAAATATTGGTTCATGCCTATTTGACTTACTCTTTACTTGAGAAAGAGGAACCTAGTCTAGGAAATCTTGGCTAACAAGAAATTGAGCTAGTTAAGGTTTTGACTAGTTTGATTAAAGGGTTTGAACTAGAGATAGGGAAACCCCGACTTGGACTCATATCAATTTCTTAGATAGATACCCATTTGGACTTGAGAAAGTCAATTTGTGCATAACTGCTCTATGATCGAGAGGTATTGAGTGGGTACTTACGAATTGAGAGTCATAATACACCCCGATCTATCGAACAAGCATTAACTTAGTATACCCATTAGGTTTACACCTAGGTAGAGGTTACATCCCTAGGATTTTCCTCATTGATAAAAACACCAAAAATAATTTACTCTCTCTAGTTTCTATTACTTAGTCTAAAATCTTAGTATTAAATTAGTTAACAATCATCCCTATTGTTTCAAAGTATAATTTGGTTATTTCACGTTCTCTCATCAAGTATTTACCTTAATATCGATTGTAAACTCCCTGAGGAATTTGACCCCGACTCACGTTGGGTATTGTAATTGCAACGACTGTTTCCCACTTAATATTGAGTGTGGATTTGGACGTGATCATCAACCCACCCAGTTTCTGATGTTCATACTTCACCTGTTGACAATTCAAACACTGAGAGATATGTCCAACAATGTCTTTTTTCATCTTCGCCACTAATAGTGCTGCTTCATGTCACGGTACATCTTCGTGACACCTCGATAAATTGAATACCGTGAACTGTGAGCCTCCTCAAGGATCAACTCTCTCAACCCATCAACATTCGAAACACAAATCTGACCGTGAAGCAGCATAACACCATCATATCCAATCGAAACCTCCTTGGCACTACCCCGTTGCATCATGTCTTTCAATACCAACAAGTGAGGATCATCAAATTGGCGAGCCTTGATACGCTCCAACAACAATGATTGTGCCACAACACAAGCGAGAACCTTACTAGTCTCCGAAACATCCAACCTCACAAACTGGTTGGCCAAAGCCTGAACATCCATGGCTAGTGGCCTCTCTACTTCCGGTAAAAATGCCAAACTACCCCTACTCTCTACCTTCCTACTAAAGGCATCGGATACCACATTGGCCTTCCCCGGATGATATAATATGGTGATATCATAGTTTTTCAATAACTCTAACCATCTCCACTGGCACAAATTAAGATCCTTCAGTTTGAAACTTTGATGGTCGGTATAGACCACGCATGAAATACCTTATATATAGTGCCTCCCAATTTTGAGCGCATGAACAATGGCTACTAGCTCAGAAACATGCACACGATAATTCTTCTCATGGACCTTCAACTAACGAGACATGTAGGCAATCACCCTACTGTCCTACATTAATATTGTTCCAAGCCCAATACTCGATGCATCAGAATACATAGTGTAAGATCCTGAACTTGTGGCCAACACCAACACTGGGCTATAGTCAAAGCAGTCTTGAGCTTCTGAAAGCTCATCTCTCAATTGTCGTACCATCTAAAAGGATCACCCTTCTGGGTCAACTTGGTCAATGGATCTAAGATAGATAAAATCCCATCCACAAACCGGCGATAGTAACCCACCAAATCCAAGAAGCTTCGAATCTCTGTAGCTGAAGTAAGTCTAGACCAGTTCTGAACTGTCTCAATCTTCTTAGGATCCACCTTGATACCCTCGGAAGACATAACATGACCAAAAAGGGCAACCGAGTCTAACCAGAACTCGCACTTCGCAAACTTGGCATATAACTGACGAACCTTCAAAGTCTGAAGTACAATCCATAGGTGATGCTCATGCTCCTCTCGACTGCAAGAGTAAACCAGTATATCATCAATGAAGACAAACATGAAGGAATCCAAATAGGGCTTAAACACTCGGTTCATAATATTTATGAAGGTTGTTGGAGCATTAGTCAAGCCAAATAACATTACCAAGAACTCGTAGTGACCATATCGAGTCCTACAATCTATCTTAGGAACATCTTATGCCTTAATATACACCTAATGGTAGCCAGATCTCAAATCAATCTTGAAAAATACATTGGCACCCTGAAGCAAGTCAAATAAATCATCAATCCTTGGAAACGGATACTTGTTCTTGATAGTGGCCTTGTTCAACTGCCAATAATCTATGCACATCCTTATCGATACATCCTTTTACTTAACAAACAAAACCGGCACACCCCAAGGCGAGACATTAGGTCTAATAAATCCCTTGTCAAGCAAATCTTGCAATTGATCCTTCAATTCATTCAACTCAGCTGGAGCCATGTGGTACTGTGGAATAGAAATAAGCTGAGTGCGCAGAACCAAATCAATATAAAATTCAATATTTCTGCCGGACGGCATACCTGACAAATCTATAGGAAGCACCTCAGGAAACGCATTCACAACTGGTACCGAATCCATAAAGGGAACCTCCATATTAGGATCATGGATATAAGCCAAATATGCCAAACACCCCTTCTCGACCATACGTTGAGCCTTCAAATATAAAACCACCCAGCTAGTGAAGTGAGTAAGGGTCCCTCTCCACTCTAATCTAGGCAACCCCGATATGGCTAAAGTCACAATATTGGCATGACAATCCAAGATAGCATAATATGAGGACAACCAATCCATATCAAGAATGACCTCAAAATCCACCATATCCAACAACAAAGATCAACTACATTATCAAAACCATTAATAGTAAAAATACAAGACCGATACACCCGATTAACTACTACAAAATCTCCAACCGGTGTAGACATAGAAATAGGAACTTCAAGAGAATTACGAGGTATACTCAAATGCGAAGAAATATATGAAGACACATAAGAATATGTAGAAGCTGGATCAAATAACACGGAAGCATCTCTATGACAGACTGAGATAGTACCTGTAATAACTAAATCAGACGACTCTACATTAGGTCTAGCTGGAAATGCATAACAACAGGGCTGAGCCCCACCAATCTGTCCTCCACCTCTAGGACGACCTCTCGCTTACTGGCCTCCACCTCTACCTGGCTGGCCCTCACCTCAGGCTGCCCAACCCCCTCCTCTAGCTGGTTTTGCGGTGGTAGAGACATCAGTGATGTAACCATAACAAAAGTAGCCTACTGTGGAATGTTGCTCTATGACCTAAGGAAAAACTTCGTGACGTGCCTCAGATCCCCACATGTAAAATAAGCCCTCAGCTAACATGAATGTTGACCCTAGAACTGTCCATGTTGACCTGAATAACCATCCTGATAACTCTGAATTGGAGATGCACTAACCAGAGCTGAAGGTGCACTATATGCTAGCTGCTCTTGATAAGATCCAAAAGAAATGTGGCTGCCTAAAGCACCATGGATAACTTGTAGAGCTGACTAAACCAGCTTGATAGGATGGCCTCTACCAAAATAACCCCTGCCTCTACATGAGGCACCACTTAATCCTCCGAAATGACAGGGCCTCTTGTTATATGTCGTCTCCCTAGCATGACCTATGATGCGCTCAATCCTCCTAGCGATCTCCACTACCCGGGTAAAAGAAATGTCATCCTCGGTCTCTTTGGCCATGTGTAGCCTGATGCCATATATAAGGCCATCTATGAACCTCTGCACCTTCTCCCTCTCTGTAGGGATCAGGATAGTTGCATGGCATGACAAATTCACAAATCTGGTCTCATACTGAGTAACGGTCATGCTTCCCTACTGAAGGCAGTCAAACTGACTGCAGAACTCCTCTTATGGAGTGAAGGGAATGAACTTCTCCAAAAATAACTATGAGAGCTGAGCCCATGTGAGAGGAGGTGAACATGTTGTCCTACCCTGTACGTACACCTGCCACTATTTCTTGGTAGAACCATGCATCTAAAAATCTGTGAAATCAACTCCGTTGGACTCCACTATCCCCATATTGCGCAATATCTCATGGAAAAAGTCCAAGACATCCTAGGGGTCCTCAGAAGGTACACCACTAAAGTGAGGGGAAAACAACTTGATGAGTTTTTCCAACCTTTTATGCCCCTCAGCTGACATCGTGAGTCTCTCCCCGGGTTATGCAGCAATAACAGGCTAAACTGCCTCAACTAGTACAACTATTGGGGTCTGATACCTGTGAGCAATCTATTCTATAGTGTGAGTAGCATGAGTCTGGGCTTCTCTCTCGGCCTGAGAAACAGTTGGTGCCATAGGAAAGACACAGGCCTGGGCCATACTCTCCATTAAGCCAACCATGCAGACTAAGGCGTCCTGAAGCACTGGTAGTAATGAACCCCTCTGGGACCTGAGTTGGTCCTACTACCTCGCTCGGAACAGGGATCTCCTCATCCTGCTCTATCTGAGGCTCGACAAAAGGTGTTGATGCGCATGTTGCAACCTGGGGCTCCGGCTCCTGATCAGCTGCGGAAGTCGTATGTGTTCTCACCATCTATGAGAGAATAAGAGAAGAATGAATCAAACTAAGAAATAGAACAAAGTCGCACGATATATAAAGAAAGAAAATGACGTTTCCTAAAGTCTTACAGCCTGTAGAAGATAAGTACAGACGTTTCTATACCGATTCTCAAGACTCTACTTAGCTTACTCATGACTCGTGAGACTTATACAATTTAGTGCTCTAATACCAACTTGTCACGATCCAAAATTCCAACCAATAGGGGTCGCGATGGTGCATAACAATACTTGCTAGGCAAGCCAACACACAACAGATAAATAGGAAGAACTACTATAAAAAGCTAACAATAGAATAATAACATAACGTAAAGGCAAATATGAAATAGACATGATAAGACTAAATCCAAATACCTAAAGTAAACCGTCCCAAAATGTGGAGTCACAAGTACATGAGCTTCTAGATTATATTAAATACCAAATTTTGAAAGGAAATATAATACTGTCCGAAATAAAATGAAAATAACACATTGGAACTAGAAAAGTGAGTCTAAGACCTTCAAACGGAATGCAATTCTACCTTAAATCACCGTCTGGTATCTGCTAAGTACCTCTCGGGACTCCGATGGTACCAATATCTTGATTTGCACAAGAAATCCAGAAGTATAGTATGAATACAACCGACCCAATGTACTCAGTAAGTGTCGAGTCTAACCTTGCCGAGGTAGTAACGAGGCAAGGATAAGACACCTACTAAAAACTGGTGCAGTTATATATCAAAAAGTGATGAAATAACAGATAAAGAATCAAATATGACAACGCAATAGTGACATGTAAAGGGAACGATAAACGAAAACAATAAGAAAAGAATCACCAAGTAAACCTCTTTCCAAAGTAAATAATGAAACCACAAGTCAAGTACATATTCCAAGTATCAAAATAAAGCGCAATGAAATCAATAAATTTATACATCATCACCCTTCGTGCTTTTACTCTCATCCTCAGATAATAAAATAATAAAGCAAGTGCAAGCAAGCACCCTTCGTGCTTTTACTCTAATCCTCACATTATAATAATAGTAAAGCAAGTGCACGGTATCACCCTTCATACTTTTACTCTCATCCTCACATGATAATAATATTAAAAAAAGTGCACGGAATTTGCAACCTCCCAGACCGCAAATACGACCTCTCCCCTGTCCACAAATACGATATTTTCTTTGCAAAAGCGAAGTCCCAGCCCCCAGCCCATTGATGGTATTCTAAAAAACCCAGCGTTTTAGCCGTATTTTGCACTCAAATTATTGAACTTTACTTGTGTTTGAGTTTTAAAAATGGTGATTTGCACTTATTACATATTTTATGCCTTGCAGGATATGATTCCGAGTTGAAAAGATAATTTAGAGCTAAATCGAACAAATTGGAGCTTTTAAGTCTGAGTAAAAGCCGAAGGAATTAAATCGGGATCGCGTTCGGCGGTCGAGGACCAAGTTTGGATATCAAAAAGTGCACGAAAAATTTACTCTAAGAAAATTTCACTATCACGTTGCATGGGGCGCCTCGAGGTGCGACGCGGTAGTGCAATGTGCCTGCCTGACAGAAAAGCATACCCTCTAAAGATTTCCACTGGCACGGCGCATGGGATGACGCGAGGCGCGCCACGTCTGTTCATTTTCCCTAGAGTAATTTCGTGTTTCGGCTTGGAAAGGGTAGTTCCGTCCGGACCCACTTTAACATGGTATAAATACACCAAAAATAAATTTTTCAAGGGACTTTTAACCTACGAAAGATTTGGAAAGCAACTAAGGCAAGAAGACACGAGATTTCATCAAGATTTCAACCAACAATCGGTGCAATACAGAAGTTTGTATCGAACCATTAGCATTGATATTTTCTATGTCTTTAAACCTTATTGAGATGAATTTTTCCATTGATCTGGAGTAATTTCCCTTATGGTGTTGACAGACACGGTGTTTTGATAATTTGATTACGGAGTCGATTCTTGACAATTGCTTGATTTAATTGATGGAGTTTTGAATTGTATTGTGAAGCTATTCATTATTTCATTTAATCGAAAGAGGAGTTTTATATTGAATTTATTTACATGTTATGCTCTAGTTTAAATTCGTGATTCAACTAGGGAATCGAAGGAGCCTCTTGAATTGTTAATCGGACTAGAATATAGGGTAATATTCATGAAAAGTTACCCTTTAAACTAAAACCATCATTAAATTCATTGCAATTATTCATTGTGCTTCAATCGGATTATTTCTAAAAATTAACGTTTAGTCGAAAGAGGAACCTTAACTTAAAGTGTAATCTATTTATCTAGTGAATTCGTGAGAATCAACAGTATTATAGAGTGAACTAATTCAAGACTTAGATCCCGAGTCAAGTATCTTGCACCTGTCTAGTCAATTACCCTTATTTCTCTTATTGATATTTTTGTGTTACGCAACTTTTGTCTTCCATGATCAATTGATAATTGCTTAAATTTTAATAGTTAATTGTAGTTGATAATCATTCCAATCAAGTATTGATTTTCCTGGATAGTAATTAACTAAAAATTATTCAAATATTGTTTAAATCCAATCCATCTGGAGACGATAATTAAACTATACTATATTTGACTAGCAAGCATAAATTTTGTGTTGTGTTGTGCGCTCATCACCCATCTTCGTATTGGCGAGCCTGGCATTCGATGCCAGGCTCGCAAATGCCAGGCTTGCAAATGACAGGGTCGCAAATGCGATCAGGTCTTCGCAAATGCGAGATCTGCAAGTTTAACACACTAGAGTTTCTCAGCAGTCCAAAAACCATGCACAACCCATTTGAAACTCACCCGAGCCCCCCGAGCTCCAATCCGAACATTCACATAAGTGTAATAACATCATACAAACTCGCTTTCTAACTCAAATCACCAAACTAACATCAAATACCAAGAATCGATCATCAAAACTCAAGATTTTCAATTTTGAAACTAAATTTTCTAATTTTTCACATAATACGCCGAAACGCCCTGGGGTCAACCGGAACCCAACCAAACGTGCGCAAGTCTAAAATATCATACAAACCTACCAAAATCGTTAAAATACTGATCCAAAGTCGTTTATCAAAAACGTTGACCGTTGTCAATTCTAGCTGTTTTTAAAGCCAAAAATTATATTTTCTTTAAATTTTCACATATGAAGTTTTCGAAAAGCGACACGGACCACGCACTCCGGTCATAAATCATCAAATAAAACTATGGGAGGTCTCAAAACATATAAAAGGGAGCTAGTACTCAAAACGATCTATCGGGTCGTCACAGGTTCACTCTATGATTAACAAATGTTAATCTCGTCTCACCCTAGTCTCAGAGCACGACATGAGTAGTATACTCTTAACATACTAAATGGCTCAATATGTTACAAGAATTTATCAATGCACGCCCTAAATATGAAGTTGTCTATTTTTCGTGATCAGTATGGTAAACTATCTAACTTTAGGTAATTAGCATATATAAACAGAGGCTAAAATTCAAGAAAGAAGCAAACACGGGGGGAAACTCAAGAAAGAAGTCTTAGCTGCTATACTTGAGCTATAATCCTTACCTGGCTAGCGAGAAACTGGAAATTTATTAGAGGTTTTACCGTGAATAAAGAGTTTGTTATACAATATATACATACAGAGATTAGGGAGAGAGTGCATATGCTTAATGGAGCAAAGAGAGAACGTAGATGTGAGTTGTTCATACAAAGAATTATAATTAATTGTATATTTTTGGAGGCCTTATGTTCTAGACCCCCTACCTGGAAGGTGATCGGGGTATGAGGTGCTCTTTAGGTGTATTCATTTTGTTTGTTTATGGTAATATTTTATGTTTATTACTAAAAAAGAGGTTGTTATCTAATTTTGTTCTATTTTAGAAATAATGAATTTGATAAGTCTCTACATCTATAAGTTTTTTCGGTCTAATCAGTTGATGTCTGTAGTTTACTCACCCCATTTATTCATATTCGGATTTACTCACCCATTAGTTCGCCGCGTCAAATAAATCTAGCAAGGGGAAGTTAAATTCTCCTTATTGTTTAACCTAAAAAAATTGGTTTAAGAATAAAAAAAATTAAATTTATGAAAATTAGGCCGCAAGAAATTGATTCGATCTAAAATGAATAAGTAAACGAGGTAAATGTTGAAATGAGGAACGAAAGGTCCGATATACTTAGGGCTCAACTTGCCCTTCTTCTCGAACCTCATCACACCCTTCATGGGTGAAACCTGTAGCAAGACTCGCTCTCCAACCATGATGCAACATCGCGAACCTTCCGATCCGCATAGCGTTCTGCCTAGATTGGGATGTACGAAGCCGATCCTTGGATCATCTTGACCTTCTCCAATGCATATCGAACCAAATCTCTGCCTAATAACTTAGCCTCTCCCGGCTCAAATCACCCAACTGGAGAACGATACTGTCTCCCATATAGGGCCTCGTAAGGAGCCATCTAAATACTCGATTGGTAGTTGTTGTTGTAGGCAAACACTGCAAGCAGCAAAAACTGATCCCATGAACCCCCGAAATCCATAACACAGGCACGAAGCATATCCTCCAATATCTAAATGGTGCGCTCGGACTGTCCGTCTGTCTGTGGGTCAAATATTGTACTCAACTCATCCCGCGTGCCTAACACACGTTGTATAGCTCTCCAGAAATGCGATGTAAACTACGTACCCTGGTCAGAGATGATGGATACCGGTATGCCGTGAAGTCGGACAATCTTGCGAATATAAACCTGAGCTAGCTGCTCTGAAGAATAAGTAGTCACTACCGGAATGAAATGAGCCGACTCGGTCAACCTGTCCACAATCACTTATACCGCATCAAATTTCTTCTGAGTCCGTGAGAGCCCAACACGAAGTCCATGGTGACACGCTCCCATTTCCACTCAGGAATCCCAAGCCGCTGAAGCAAACTGCCCGGCCTCTGATGCTCATATTTCACCTGCTGACAATTTAGGCACTGAGCTACATACTCGATTATGTTTTTCTTCATTCTTCTCCACCAATAGTGTTGTCTCAAGTCCTAATACATCTTAGCGGCATCCATCCATGTTGGGTACACATAATCGGCTCTGCATCCGTAACACACCACCATCTCCAATAGTAACCTCCTTGGCATGCCATGCTGAACCGTATCCTTAAGGACAAGCAAATGAGGGTCGTCATACTTACGCTATCTGATGCGATCGTATAAGGAAGACCAAGAAATCACGCAAGCAAGAACTCGACTAGGCTCTGAAACATACAATCTAACAAATTGGTTGGCCAAGGCCTGAACATCCAATGCTAATGGCCTCTCCAGTGCCGATAGATATGCTAAACTGCCCAAACTCTCCGCCTTTCAGCTCAAGGCATCGGCCACCACATTAGCCTTCCCGGGATGATATAGAATGGTAATATCATAGTCCTTAAGCAACTCTAACCACCTCCGCTTCCGCAAGTTAAGATCTTTCTGTTTGAACAGATGTTGTAGACTCCGGTGGTCGGTAAAGACCTCATAGGGGACATCGTACAATTAATGCCGCCAGATCTTCAATGCATGAACAATGGCTGCCAACTCCAAGTCATGAACCGGATAATTCTTCTCATGGGTCTTCAGTTGTCGAGATGCGTAGGCAATCACCCTAACGTCTTGCATCAACACCGCGCCAAGGCCAACACGTGATGCATCATACTACATAGTACAAGATCCCGAGCCCGTAGGCAATACCAACACTAGGGCTGTAGTCAAAGCAGTCTTGAACTTTTGGAAACTCACCTCACACTATTTGGACCATCTGAAAGGAGCACCCTTCTGGGTCAATCTGGTCATAGGTGCAGCAATAGAAAAGAAACCCTCCATGAAATGGCGATAATACCCAACCAAACTAAGAAAACTCCGAATCTCGGTAGCTGAAGACGGTTTGGGCCAACTCTGAACTGCTTCAATCTTCTTTGGATCTACCTTGATCCCCTCACTCGACACCGCATGACCCAAAAACGCCACCAAGTTAAGCCAGAATTCACACTTTGAAAATTTGCATACAACTTCTTCTCCCTCAAGGTCTGGAGTACGATCCTCAATTGCTGCTTATGATATTCCCAACTGTGAGAGTATACCAAGATGTCGTCAATAAACACAATGACAAATAAAACAAAATAAGGCTGGAATACATTGTTCATCAAGTGCATAAATGTTATTGGGGAGGTTGTCGACCCAAATGATATCACAAGGAACTTGTAGTGACCATACCGAGTCCTAAAGGTAGTCTTCAGAATATCCGAATCCCGAATCTTTAGTTGATGGTAACCAAATCGCAAATCAATCTTTGAGAAAACTCTGACACCCTATAGTTGATCAAATAAGTCATCCATGTGTGGTAATGGATACATGTTCTTCATTGTAACCTTGTTCAACTGTCGATAATCAATATACATGCGCATAGAACCATCATTCTTCATCACAAACAAGACTGGAGCACCCTCACGGTGACACAGTAGGTTAAATGAAACCCTTATCAAGCAACTCTTGCAACTTCTCCTTTAACTCCTTCAACTCCGCTATGGCCATACGATATGGTGGAATAGAAATAGGCTGAGTGCCCGGCAACAAGTCAATACCAAAATCGATATTCCTATCAGGCGGCATGCCCGAAAGATCCATTGGAAATACATCTAGAAAGTCTCTCACTACCAGAATTGACTCAACGGTGGTCCACTACTTGCTTTTGCGTATTTCTCGGAAACAACCTACTAACTTGGGTTTAAAAAATAAAAAAATAAAAAAAAGGAAGAGAGATAAGCAGTTGGCGGGACCATCCATTATCGGTCCATATTGGGTAGATCTACCCCTCTCATCCTCTGAGTATCAGCACTAACATCCCTCACAAAGGCTAGATAAGCATCACACCCTTCTCAACTATCCGCTGAGCCTTTAGAAATGACACAACCCTACTAGGAACATAATCCAATGCACCCCTCCACTCAAACCATGAAAAACCTGGCATAGTCAATGTCATTGTTTTGCGTGACAATCTAGAATGGCATGATAGGGCGACAACCAGTCCATGCCCAAGAAAACATAAAAGTCTACCATACTAAGTAACAATAGATCAACTCTAGTCTCAAAACCACCAATAACAACTAAACACGACTGATACACACGGCCCACAATAATAGAATCTCCTAAATGCATGGACACATAAATAGGAGAACTCAAAGTATCACGAGATATATCCAAATACGGAGAAAAGTAAGATGACACATATGAATAAGTGGATCCCGGATCAAATAAGACTGATGGGCTACCCTCCTCGTACACTCGCCACCACTGATATGTTGCTCCTGATAGCTGGAAAGTAGTGAAAGCAACTCCTCTCATCTCCATAATACCCATGGTGCGGAGAATACGGTGGCACTCCTCAAGAAAACCATGTGCATCCTCTAAAGCTAAACCACTGAAAGTAGGAGGGTAATACTTCTTGAACCTCTCAAGTCTAAGCCGCTCCTCCTCGGATGTTGATGCCCTGACCGCGGGCTGAACCGGAACAATAGGCTATACTGGTATAACCTCTGGGACCTGATCAACCTAGACTCGGTGCTCTAGCATACGGGCCGCAGGAGTGTGAGCTCCTCCCCAAGGGTGGCAACAGGCGCCTCGGGTGCCTGTCCCCCAACTGGAGCTACTAGTGGCTCCTCTGTCGCAGCTCGGGCAGGTGCTTTGGCTGCACCACATGCCCCTCCTCGGCCTCTGCCCTAGCCCCGGCCTCTCACAGCTCTAGTAGGGGCGTGAGTGTCTGATCGTCGGATCCAGCGGTGCGTGTCCTCACCATCTGTGAAAGAATAGAAATTCAAAGATTCAAGTTTTTTTAAGTCAACCAAATCGCACGATAAGGAATCAAAGATATGAAGTTTTTCCTAACAATTTCTTAGCCTCTCGAAGTTAAGTACAGACATCTCCGTACCGATCCGCAAGACTCTACTAAACCTACTTAAGACTCGTAACACCTATGAACCTAGAGCTCTGATATGAATTTGTCACGACCCCAATTTCCCTCTGTAAGATACCGTGATGGCACCTAGTCTCTACGACTAGGTAAGCCTAACATTTGATAATAACCTGACAGAAATAATTAACAAAATACCAAAACAAGGTTGAATAAGTGATATAAACTTCCAAAAATAGAATCAACAACAATACACTCCCCGAGACCGGTGAAACTGAGTCATAAGCTCTACAGAATCATATTAAAGTGTCTACTTCATCACTGTCTAGATGAAAAATACAACAGTAGTAAAGCATCTAACAGATGATCACTAACGACCGGAACGAACAGATGTATCTGGATTTGCACAAAAAGATGTGCAAAAATATAGCATGAGTAAACCACAACGGTACCCAATAAGTATCAAGCCTAACTTCAATAGAGTAGTGACGAGGCCAGGTCAAGACACCTTCTAGGATATAAATAAACAGTACAAAAATGTAATAAGGATAAATAATGGAAAGCGGAGAAATAATTGATACAAAATAGTCAATAGCGTGAACTAATACCGGAATTGTAAGCACGGAAATAACATAAAGAAATCAGTTAAAGAGAACCACAATGATCATATACGAACAATAACTGACAAAAACAAGGAAGGACAAAACAATAAGAATCACAATAAGGTACCGCCTCATGTATAATAAGAATCACCACTAAGGTACCGCCTCGTGTATATATATCAAGAATCACAACTGAGGTACCGCCTCGTATTCATAATTCACAATCTCAATCACAATTTCTTCTTATACCGCCGCGTGAGCCTTACATTTGAAATAGATTTTGAAAATAGTTTTCCCAAAATAGCTACACGCACTTTAGTCCACCTTATGACGCAGTGTGGCTTCACGTAGTTCCCTTACAAGCAACACGCACATAAGTCCCACCTTATACCACCGCATGCACATTAACCCCAAGTCTTATACCGTCGCATGTGCGTCAATATCACATTACAATAATAACTCTCACCACAAGTGCCCATATATCATAACTTGCCAACAATCAACAATATTGATGTTTTCACAATAATAGCTCACGGCTCCACCACAACGTGTACAAGAATATCAACAATAACAATGAATGTAAAATTCTCAACAAGAAAGATATCTCAACAATTATCAACTTTGCTTCAACATGATACGGCTTCCACAACTTCAACACCAATAACTCAACAATGAGAAAGATACGTGTAACTACGAACTAAATACAAATAACTCACAATGGAAGGAATAACATGACTTCAAATGAGAATAATAGAATTGAAATAGATAGCTAGTAACAATGAATTCAAATGATGATAATTAATAATGAAAGAGATAACATATACAATGACTTCAAGTAATGATAATCAACAATGAAAAAGATGGCATGTATGAAATAAAGGGGCAACAAATTCAACTAAAGCATGAGAGCAGTTTATTAAGTAGGATGTAGAACAAGTGTTAAAAAGTCAATTAAGGCATTTAAGGATAGACTAACACAAATAGGAATAGTTTGACTATGAAAATTAACAACATGATATGGCATTTCAATTAAAGCATGGAAATAATCTAAGTAGCCTAAACCGGTAAAATACCACGTGCAACTCGTGTACTCACTCGTCACCTTGCGTACACGGCTTTTAAATAGCACAAACGAATCAATCAATACCAATCCTAAGTAGTAGTTCCCTCACATAAAGTTAGGAAAGATACTTACCTCAACTAGGCCAATTCAACCCTCGAAAATAGCTTTTACCCTAAAATTTGCCTCCACACGGCTCAAATCTAACCAAAATAGACTTAATATCATCAAACAATGCTAGGAATATCAATTACAATAGATAAAGCTAAGATCTTCATACTTTTTTCAAAAAGTCAACAAACGTCAACTCGGGGCTCGCCCGGCCAAAACCCGGGACCAATAGTAGATTCCGACTAACCATGACCCTACGAATTCATATATGTGATTATTTTCAAAATCCGAGTCCAAATCGACTCTCAAAACTCAAATTCTTATTTTCAAAAACTTAACAAAGTTTCACTTTGATTCATGTTATTTTGATGTTAAAATCTAAGATATAATGATGGAATGTGATTATAAATAGATTAGAATCACTTAACCAAAGTTTATAGGTGAAAATCCCCTCTCCAAATCGCCTCCTGCTGAGTCTAAGGTTCTAAAATGAGAGAATGAGAGATGAAATCCCGACTCCAGCCCTTATGTTCAGCTGCAGTTATCGCAATTGCGACATGGGTTTGCAATTACGGCACTGACGGGACTGAGAGGCTCTTCGCAATTGCTAAGATGGGTTCTCAATTGAGAACCCTACTGCCCTCGCAAAAGCGACAAAGACCATCACAAATGCAAACCTAGCCCAGCCCAAGACTTCTTCGCAAATACCAACCCAGGCATCACAATTGTGATACATGTGGTTTCCCTGCTAAGGTCACAAATGCCACCCTGGTAATCGCAATTGCGACACCAGAGGTACTAGACACCAGATTTTGCAAATTGCAGTCCAAAACACTCCGGAACATGTCCGAAACTCATCCGAGCCCTCGAGGCTCCAAATCAAAAATCTACGCAAGTCTAAAAATATAATACGAACTTGCTCGTGCGATCAAAACACAAAAATAGCATCTAAAACTATGAATTGAACTCTAAAACACATGAATTTCAAAGTAAAGTTCAAGAATTTCTAAAATTTCAACCGAACGTCCAAATCCTATCAAATCAATTCCAAACGACATCAAATTTTGCAGACGAGTTCCAAATACTATAACGGACCTATTCCGAGTTCCAAAATAAAATTCCAAGCTCGATAGCTAAAAGTCAACCTACGGTCAAACTTTTCAACTTCAAATTGTCAAATCTTAGTAAATCAACACAAATCGACCTACGGACTTCCGAAATCAATTTCGGGTATATGACCAAGTTCAAAATCACGATTCGAAGCTATCGGATCCATCAAAATACCTTTTCGGGATCGTTTTTACAAAAGTCAAAGTTTGATCAATATTTCTAATTTAAACTTCCAAGTCAAGAATCAAAGGGTCTGAAACAACCTGAAAGCTTCCTAGAACGAATCTAATTGACCCCACAAGTCATAAAACTATAAACACACACGTGTGAAGCATAAAAATGAGTAATAGGGTGCAATTACATAAAATGACCGATGGGGCCTTACACCTCCAAGTAAGAGAATCAAATCTATTAGTAAGAGAAATCTTAGAACGACCAGAACAATCCCCTAATCAATCCCCAGACTGCTCAGCTTCAAGAACATAAGCACATTCTTTTGGATATTGATGAGAAAGATTCCCTAACTTATGCAAATGGGAGATGGGCTCCTACTCTGGTTCCAGAGATTAAACCTGTAGTATTTGTAGAAACTGTTTTCGATGGCCCTATAGATTAAAATAAATCTGCCACCCATGCGATCATGGGTGAAATTCATCCTAAGTTTAAACAGTTGTCGGAGTTTTAACTTCTTCAAAGTATAGAAGTCGGGTCTTTGACTAGTGTCAGAAAATGTTGCATTATGATCGAAGTTCTTGAAACTATGAATCTTTTGAAGCATCCAAATAAAGTTGTAGTTTGGTTGGAAGGATTAGTTGGACCCTTGAGAAGGAGAAATTTGACGGTCATTCCAATGTCTCCTTTGTCAATGACATGTCGCATTGTACTCTTCAGGTATGCATTGTTACCTTCATTTTGCCTATTTGTGGGCATCTTTTCTTTAATATAATATCGACCACTCCCTCGTTCTATTGTCCATGCTAATTTGATTTTGAACCAAATTATAAAGAGATTCTCAATCTACAATGGTGCAGTCTCAGAATTGAAGGCGGATAACAAAGCTGGGAGTCTAAATTTGAAAATATTTATGTTATGAAGGAGGCTTTGGAGTACCAAGTTGAGTCGGTCATAGAAGAGCTAGAGAAGACAAAGTCTGAGATGAAGGAACAACAGTTGTCCTTTATAGAGTAAGATTTTAAGTCCACCTAGGAGATTTGGAACCTCAAGGCATTGCTTGCGCAGAAAGAAGTGTATTCGGGCCAACAGGTTCAAGAATATACTGAAGATGCTGATAAGCTCAAACAGTCAAATGAGATTGAGAGACTTCTCGAGATAGCTCTCAGGTCTTCGAAAGTTGCTCTTAACTCTTAGTAAGCTGAGAAAGAAAAGCTTCTAAGTGAAAGGGGCTGTGCAATCTTGAATTATGATAGTCTGAAGCTTTAATTTGAAGACATTGGAATCTGTTCACACTTGAATCCCTGATTTGGAAATGGAAATCGAGAGCGTCAAATGAGTAGTGGATACAGCCCGACAAGTTATAAACTCATCCACCTCCGAAAATATTCCTCGGAGAATGAAATTGCTCTAGACTAGTCGAATGAGGTAAACGAGGAAGCGGGTATTGAATCACACATTTCAACTTCGACTACTCAAGTTGATCATCTCCAAGATGCTCCATTAACCTCTCAACCAACTTCTCTAGATCCTCAAGTTACCTCCCTTCCATCTACTTATTAGAGCCGAACCGCTCATGATTAGTGAGTGACTACCAGGGATCAGTGGAGTTACCAATACTTGGATGTTTAAATTTTTTTTTTTTTTGTCAATTGTAGTTATTTTTGGAACATCGTTTTCGGGCTTTCATGCCTTTATATCAATGAACATCTTGCCTTTTTCTATCTCATACTTGAATATTTTGTATTCGGAAGTACGTCTATTTCTTGCACTTTTGGAAACTATCTGGGTGATCAGTTTTGTAGGCTTAAGATTCTCTTTTGATTAATATTGTTTCTGCAATGATGTATTAACGCTTCATCCTTGAGTGTCTGGCTTTCAATATAAAATAGGGCCCTTTTAAGTTTAACGCTTTAAAGAGGATATCTCCACTACACTTAGGCGTAAAATAAGATTGATAGATCCAAAAGGACATTTAGTCTGAAGGGAATATGAACCCTAAATGAAAGCATATATAAATTAAAATAGGATGCATGTCCAAATATTAAAAATGATACTCGAGATCTTTCAGTAATGTGTATGTGATAATGGATCCGAGTACAATATTAGTTATTAATTTTCATAGACTAATAAAAAGAGATAATTCATCTGAAATTGAGCCATAATAGAGGCTATCTAAATTAGAATGGTCTGTACTGGACCGAATACAAGATAGTGTTTGTCTGGAGTAAAATTTGGTCCGGCTATATTTTTATATTGATCCATATATGAGATAAAACGCAAAAAGTTCCCAAAGTAATCTTTTAAAATGATCTTCGGCATTTATATAATGTATGTAGTCCCCCAGTGTTCGAGTTGTAAGTATGAAAATACATGCACTGGTCTTATAATTCCTTATCGTCCATCCAACTACTAGGCTTTGTATCTTAATGAGTATCTTCCGTTGGTCCAATTTCTGAAAAGGAAGTATAGGAGATGGGAGGTACTTTTTAAGATGAAGACGATGTCTTAGCTTTTTAGTCAAACGACTTTTGATCTTGGCCGAGAACTACTGTGATTCTGTTATGATATTACCGAGAGTAAATACAGTCATCATTCGGGATGGGATAGCTATTGTCTATTACCTAAAAATGTTAGTACAAATAACTAAATAGTTTAATGGAATCAACGAGAAAGGTACCAAACCATTGAGAATATGCGACAAATAATAGCCCTTCAAATGTGCGATATTCCAATTGTTCTAAAGTTGCTTTCCTTTCATGTCTTCGAGCTGATAAGTTCCTTTTTGGCAATTCTGCTAACTCTATACGGACCTTCCTAGTTGGTCCGAGCTTTTCGGCATTAAATTATCTCTTTCCTGGAAAGACTTCCCATAGTGCATAGTACGACACTTTGAAATATTAGAGACTAGCTCTTCGATTGTAGTAATTCTCGATTCATTGCTATTGTGCAACCATGCAGATCAATTCCATATTTCTTCGGCCTTCTACCAAATCCAAGTTTATAGTCAGTGCTTCATTATTTGACTCTTCGGTCGCATGGGCAAACCTTCAGCTTGGCTCCCCAAAATTTATCAATTTAGAGCTTCAAAAGTATACACAAGCAAGAAAGGTGTCTTGACTGTAGCTATTTTTGTTATTGCTCGATATGCCCATCGAGTAACTCTTCTAGCCACCTACCTTTAGCTTTATCCAAATGCATTTTCAAGGTTTTTATCAATGTTTTATTTGATGATTCTGCGTGACTGTTAGCCACGGGATGATAAGGTGATGAAGTTATTCTTTTAATCTTCTATTCGTAACAGGATTTGGTGACCTTTGCTCCAATGAACTGTGACCCACTATCACATACTATTTTCTTTGAAACACCAAACTGGAAAATTATATTCCTCCAAATGAAGTCTATCACTTTCTTCACTCATATATTTATAAACGCACCTACTTCAACCCACTTAGAAAAATAATCACTTAGAACTAAGAAAAACATTACCTAACCCAAGGCTTGAGAAGGAGGTCTGATTATATCCATTCTCTATTTTATGAATAGCCAATAATTTAAAATAGAATATAATAGTTTTGCCAGTTGGTGCTACTATTTTGCATGACTTTGGCATTTGTCATATGTTTTACAAACTTCTCCACTTCTTCGTCTATCGGAGGCAAATATTAACTGACACTGATGAGCTATCAAACTAAAGACCTATCTCCAGAATGATTTCCACAATTTTCCTTATAATGTCTGTCAGGGTCATAGGCATTTAGTTAATGGATCATTAAACGTTCTCCAAAATAATTCTCCTTCTATGAGGCAATATGGGAAAGCTCGTACCCTAAGTTATCGAGAAGCTTTTTCACTATCGAGCAATGTACCATTTTACAAATAACTAATAAACTTGTTATGCTAATCCCAAGTTAAATTAGTGGAGTTTACCTTACTTTTGCTCTGATCAAGAACTGAATGGAATAAATGAACAACGGAATTATTTTCGAATTCCATGATATCAACAATCAATCTGAGGTTTGCTAATGCATCTTCTTCCATGGGTATATGAGTAAACATCCACTCCGATAATTGAGCCAAGATATTAGTCACTTTTTTCAAGTAAAGCTGCATCTGGGTTTTTTAGGCCACGTATGTCCCTTGGATTTGATTAATCACGCGTTGGGAATCATTTTTTAACTCTATTGTTAATAATTGAATGACATTTTATAGATTATCTTGTCACTTTCTTTGAAAGAATGATGAGAATTATTCCAAGGTCGGACCCTTTCAAATTAAATGAACTATTTGTATAAAGTGTCCGAATTCCCAAAACTATTCCTAAAGAGATTATTACCTCCATTTCAGCTTGGGGGTATTCCCGTACTAAATTTAGCTACAAATTCAGTAGAACTTGTAACTTGATGGAAGAATAGGTTTCACAACCCAAGCCCATGACACGTATTGTCCGCTTTGGGTCTAAGTACATACAGATTTGTCTTTTCGGGCTATGCCACCTCGAACCCCAAAAGCATGTGTATCATGTGAACTTGTGGCATGCCTTATATAGCTCTTCACTTTTCTCCCCCATTCTGACATAGGATTTACCTAAGGTTACATATGCACCACTTCTTCAAAAGTTTGCCAGCCTAGAAGCTTGCTAGTCCTGCTTGACCCGCCCTCCGCCATAGGCATCACATTCACCCCACATTGGGAATTAGTGTCCCATGCTAAGGTTTGCCCCACCATTGTACTGTGAGAGATTTGACTCTGATACCATGTTTTTAGCAACCTAAATCCATGGCACGTATTATCCGCTTTGGGCCTAGGCCCGTACGAATTTCTCCTTTTTTGGGCTACGCCACCTCGAACCCCAAAAACGCGCGTACCGTGTTAACTTGTAATATGCCTTATGTAGATCTTCACTTTCCTCTCCATTCCAATATGGAATTTTCCTAAGGTGACATGTGCACCCCTTATTTAGAAGCTTTCTATCCTAGGAGTCTACCAGTCCTGCTTGACTCGCCCTCATCAGCCCGCCCTCCATCATGGGCATCACATTCATCCCTAGGACTTAGCATCCTCGCTGAGGTTTGCCCCACCATCATATTGAGGTGAATTTGGATCTGATAACATATTTTTCACGATCGAAGCCCATGACACGTATTGTCTGCTTTGGGCCTAAGCCCGCACGAATTTATCCTCTTTGGATTACTCCACCTCGATCCCCAAAAATACGCGTATCATGTGAACTTGTGACATGCCTTATATAGCTCTTCATGTTTCTCTCCCATTTCGATGTGGGATTTGCCTAACGTAACATGTGCACCACTTCTTTAGAATCTTGCAGCCTAGAAGCATGTCAATCCTGCTTGACCCGTCCTTATTAGGCCGCTTTCCGTCATAGGCATCACATTCACACCCATTGGGACTCAGCGTCTCGCTAAGGTTTTCCCCAACATCATACCGAGGGAGATTTTTCTCTGATACTATGTTTTTCATGACCCAAGCCTATGTCACGTATTGTTCGCTTTGGGCCTTAGCCCGCACGGATTTATCGTTTTGGGCTACATCACCTCGAGCCCCAAAGGTGCGCGTACCATATGAACTTGTATCATACTTTATAAAACTCTTCACTTTCTCTCCCATTCCGATGTGGGATTTGCTTAAGGTGACATGTGCACCCCTTCTTTAGAAGCTTGCAAACCTACAAGCCTACCAGTCTTGCTTGACCCGCTCTGATCAACCTACCCTCTGTCATGGGCATAACATTTACCCCCTCCCCACAGGGACTCAGCGTACTCACTGAGATTTGCCCCACTATCATACTGAGGGAGATTGGGCTCTGATACCATATTTGTTACGACCCAAGTCCATGGCACGTATTATCAATTTTGGGCCTAGGAAGTACGGATTTTTCCTTTTGGGGGCTATGCCACCTCGAGCCCCAAAAGCGTGCGTACCATATAAACTTGTGACATGCAATGTGATGCCCATGATGGAGGGTGGGCTGATGAGAGTGGGTCAATCAGGACTGATAGGCTTCTAGCTAAAAAGCTTCTGAATAAGGGTTGAACATGTCACCTTAGGCGAATCCCCTATCGGAATGGGAGGAAAAAGTGAAGAGCTATATAAGACCTGTCACTAGTTCACATAGTAGGTGGCATAGCCCAAAAAGGATAAATTTGTGCAAGCCTAGGCCCAAAGTGTACAATACGTGCCATGGGCTTGAGTCACGACAAATATGGTATCAGAGCCAAATCACCCTCAATATGATGGTGGAGCAAACCTCAGCAAATATGTTGAGTCCCAAGAGGGGTGAATGTGATTACCATGACGGAGGGCGGGTCAAGCAGGACTGGCAGGCTTCTAGGCTGGCAAGCTTCTGAAGAAGGGGTACACATATCACCTTAAGTGAATCCCACATCGAAATGGGAGAAGAAGTGAAGAGCTTTATAAGGCATGATACAAGTTCACATGGTACATGCGATTTAGGTGCTTAAGGTGTTGTAGCTCAAAAAGATAATTTGTACGGGCCTAGGCCCAAAGAGGATAATACGTGCCATGAGCTTGGATCGTACCAACAGATATCGTATTTACTAAGCTCGACTGCCCATTTTTCAAGTCATTTCGAGAGTTCTGTTATGCAAGATGCTCTGTAATAGGAAAGTTGTGACCACAAAAAATTGGTGACATTGAAAATAAGGCCTAAATTTTAGGCAGCTAGTATTAGAGCCAAGGCCAAATTTTCTACGTGTAGATATCCGGTTTCCATGAATAAAACTAGTTTCCTAATATAATAGATAGGAAATTGCGTAACTTTATCTTTTCGAACTAAAACTGCACTCACTGAGACCTTGGAAACTGCTAAGTATGCCAGTAACTGTTCTCGTTCCCGAGGTTTCGAGTGTAACTATGGGTTAGATAAATATTTCTTAAGATCTTTTAACTCATGTTGACATTCCAGAGTCCACACAAAGTCTTTTTATTTTTTCAATACTGAGAAGAATTTATAGCTCCTTTCTGAAGACCTTGATATGAATCTTCCTAAAGCTGCGATTCGGCCTGTTAATTTTTGCATTTCTTTCTTGCTTATCAAAATCTTCATAATTTCTTTTATTGCTTTGATCTAACCCAAGTTGACTTTGATTCCCCTGTTAGAGACAACAACACCCAAAATCTTACCGAAACTAACTCCAAAAGTATATTTTTCGGGATTCGACTTCATGTTATATCTCCAAAGTGTGAAAAATGTCTCCCTTAGATTATTCAAATGATATGTTGATTGTAGCGACTTCACCAATATATGATCGATATAGACCTCCATGGTTTTCCAATATAATCTTTGAACATTCGATTCGTAAGTTCTTTGATATGTAGCTCTAGCATTTTTGAGTCTGAATGGCATCACGTTGTAACAATAAAACCCTTTATCAGTGATAAATAAAAATAATTCCTAGTCCTCCTAATCTGATTGCACCCAAAATACGTATCCAAAACACTCAAAAGTTTATGCCCAACAGTGGCATCTACTAATTGGTTAATATATAGTAAACGAAAGAAATCTTTGGGGCATACTTTATTTAACTCAGTATAATCGACATATACCCTGCACTTACAATTCTTTTTAAGAAAGACCACAGCATTTGTTAATCATTCTGGATATTTGACTTTTCAAACTGAACCGATTTTCAGAAGTTTGCTAACTTTATCTTCTACAATCTCATTCTGAAATGGTCCAAACTTTCTCTTTTTCGTTTGACCGGTGGATGACGCGGGTTAATGTTGAGTTTATAAGTTATTATCTCTGGTGGGATGCTTGTCATGTCATCATGGGTCAACGTTAAGTTTACTTCTGATTTCCTATCCGGAGGTTGTTGAAGAGTATAATTGCTTCCAACTCCTCAACATTTGACTTGGTTACATTCATCTCTTATAGCTCAATGATTGCATTCGAGATATTTGTGTCTGAGATGTTTGTATCCAATTGTTTCACTGCTCTAGAACTCCCTTCAGTTGTAGGAGTTTTGATACCTTGCAACCTTGATTTCTTAATTGATATGTGGCACATTCGTCCTTGGCAAGACCATTTGCAATAACCACAATTTATCTCCTCGACAGCTCTTTGATCTCCTTTGATCTGCCAGATTCATATTTAGGTGGGAACTTGATGACTTAATGTAAAATTAATGGTACTGTGTTCATGTCGTAGATCTACAGTCTTCCAAGAATGATATTGTAGACCTTATCTACAGGTACTACCTGGAATAGAGTATCATTAATTACTATATCTACAAAAATTGATAGAATAATCTCATCTCGCATTGTTAAGCTTGAACTGTTGAACCCGAAAACTTATCAAGATTTCGGAATAAGTTGTTCCCTTAACTATATCTCCTCAAATACTCGTAGCTAGATAATGTTTGCCGAACTACCTCAATCAACCAAAACCCATTTTATATCAGTATCTAAAACATGTAATGTAATTGCCATTGTATCGTCGTGTGGTATTATCAAGCCAAATACATCTTCATCATCGAAGGTGATGCTTTCTCCCATCAACATTTTCGAGGAATATCTCATGCTTAAATGACACCTTAGTGAACTTTGCTGATGTGAATGTTACCCCGTTAACTTCTTCACCTTTAGAGATGACATTAACTTGTCCGTTCGGGAGAGGAGCTCTTATAGGTTCGTCCTTGTTTCAATTCTTTATGTAGGATTGCTCTCCCTTTTTGCTGAATAATTCCATGAGGTACCCATCTTTTAAGTGACGACCACCTCACTTTGCAACATCCTGCAATCTTTAGTATTATGTCTGTGGTCGTGATGGAACTCACACCAGAATTCTTGACTTCTTTTACTAGGATCCGACCTCATCTCTCTAGGACATCTTACCTTATTCCCATTTCACTTAATACATCCACCATCTTGGAAATACTCACGTACAATTTGTAGTCTCCAATTTTTGGCACTTCGATTTCTTTACCCGTCTATGAAGGCCAATATTACTTTTCTGGTTAGGACCTTGAGTATCTCGATTTGGCTCCTATTTTCTCTTGGTATCATGCTGTAATGGTCCATAATAGGGACCTTAACGACTCCTTGAATATTTACGACCAGAGTCCACCCTTCTTGATGTGCTCTTTGGACGTTCATTGTATTTGTTCCCGGGCATGTTCTCTGTACCAGATCGAACTATATCCTCCCCTATCCAAAGCTTGGTGTCATATTGGTTGTATACATTATTTCAGGTTGTTGGTAAAAATTCTAGTAGACTTTGCTTCAACCTTTTTATCGCCTCGAGATTCTTTTCATTCAAAGTCTTTGCAAAGGCAACTACAGCCTAATTATCTGAAATAGGAGGTAGTGACACTCTTTCTAGATGGAATTGATCTATGACTTTCCAGAGCAGCTCTGTGCTTCCTTGTTGGATTTTGAGAATGTAATCCATTTACTTTTTAAATTTTGGGGCTCCGGTATGATCCTTAACAAAGGCTTTTGCAAGCTCAGCAAAAGAATTAATTGAATATTTGGAAAGAAGAGAATACCAGGTTAATGCACCCTTTGTGAGTGTTTCTCTGAACTTCTTCACAAGCACTTATTTAATCTCGGATTTTGTCAAATTGTTTCCTTTGACTCCGGTTATATATGTTATAAAGTGATTTTGGGGATCTGATGTTCCATCATACTTCAGTATGTACGAGATCTTATCTTCTTCAGAATCGACAATAGAGCAGTACTTGGCTTCCATGGCTATTGAGAATATTTATCCACGTTGATTCCTTTGACAATACATGGAACTCTCGAAATTTGCTCGATCCGTTCATTATGCTTCTTGAGTTGTTTCTACAAAGTTAATACTAAATTTTGTAAATCATAATTACCGATCATACATGATTCTCCAACTCCGGTATCATTTGGGAGTCCCCTAATATTGGAACCTCGGGGTATGTAACGACCCGACCGGTCGTTTATGTATTTAAGCCATATTTTTCCTTTTAATCCTTCACACATGTGTGTTTATGATTTTATAACTTATAGGGTTCATTAGTTTTATTCCAGGAAGATTTCGGGTTGAATTGTACTCTTTGGCTCTTGACTTAAAAGCCTAAGTTGATTATGTTGACTAAACTTTGACTTTTGTACAAATAACTCCGGAACAGTGTCTTGATGGCTCTGATAGTTTCGTATCATGATTTTGGACTTGGGCATATGCCCGAAATCAAAGTCGGAGGTCCGTAGGTTAATTTGTGTTGTTTTGTGGAAATTGGCAATTTGAGGTTTAGAGGTTTGACCGTAGATTGACTTTTGGCTATCGGGTTTAGAATTTGGTTTTGGGACTTGGAATAGATCCATTATGCTATTTAGAACTTGTATGAAAAATTTGGTATCAACTTGAGTTGATTTGATAGGATTTGGACGCTTAGTTGTAATTCTAGAAGTTCTTGAACTCTACTTTGAAATTCATGTGTTTTGGTGACCGATTCGTAGTTATAGATGTTATTTTTGTGTTTTGATCGAGCGAGCGAGTTCGTATGATATTATTAGACTTGTGTGGATGTTTGGTTTGGAGCTCCGAGGGTTCGGATAAGTTTCGAACGTGATTCGGAATGGTTTGAACTAAAATTGGAATTACTGGTGTGCTGGTGCTCTGTTGTCGCAATTGCGAGCACCATCCTAGCAATTGCGAAGGGGACAGGGGGTGGTCAAATGTCGCAAATGTGAATTTCCCCTTCGCATTTGCGAAGTCAGCAGGCCTAGGAAGGGGTTCGCAATTGCGACCAATTGGTTGCTTTTGTGATGGTAGCCAGCTTCGCAATTGTGAAGCCTTTGTCGCAATTGTGACTTCTGTTGAGGTTGTCAGGGTTCGCAAATACGATCCCTGATTCGCAATTGTGAAGGTTAGAAAATGTGAACCATGTGTCACAAATATGACATCTGCAGCTGGACATAAGGGCTGGAAAGTTGGGATATAGTCTCATTTCTCACATTTTAGAACCCTAGACTCGGTAGGAGGCGATTTAGAGAGAGGATTTTCATCTAACAACATTGGGTAAGAGATTTTAGTTAATTTTCAACTATATTTCATGATTATATCTTAGATTTAACATCAAATTTATGAGAATCATAGAGGCAAATTGGAAACTTTTGTCAAGTTTTTGAAAAATAAAGAATTGAATTTTGAGAGTCGATTTGGACTCATATTTGAAAACAAAATACATATATAGATTCGTGGGGTTATGGGTAGTTAGAATCTACTCTTGGACCCGGGTTTTGACCGGGCGGGTCCGAGGTTATCGTTTGTTGATTTTTTGGAAATATTATAAAGATCAAAGCTTTATCTATTGTAATTGTTTTCCCTTGCATTGGTTGATGATATTAGGTCACTTTTGGTTAGATTTGAGCCGTGCAGAGGTGAATTTTAGGGGAAAAGCTATTTTCGAGGGTTGAATTGGCCTAATTGAGGTAAGTGTCTTGCCTAACTTTGTGGGGGGAACTGCCCCTAGGATTTGGGTTGATTGTGCTAATTGTGTTATATGGAAGCCGTGTACGCAAGGTGACGAGTGGGTACACGAGCTATATATGGTATTTTTCCAATTTAGGTTATTTAGACTCTTTCCATGCCTTTAATTAAATTGTCATAACACGCTATATCTTTCATTGTTAATCTATTCTTACATGCTTTATTTGTCAGTGTTAACACTTATTCCACCTCTTACTTGTTATTTGCTCATATATGCTTTAGTTGAAGTTATTTCCTTCCTTATTGTTTCATTATCTCTTTAATTGTTGGATTACTTTTAATTGTTAATTGTTGAGATATCTTTCGTGTTGAGAAAATCACATTCATTTTGTTATTGTTGAGACTCTTGTACACATTGTGGTTGAGCCATGGACTATTTGTTGTGGAAACATTTGTATTGTTGAGTCTTTTGGCAAGTTGTGGCACATGGACACTTGTGGTGTGAGTTGTAATTATGTTGTGATATTGATACGCATGTGGTGAGATAAGGAGGGCTTAATACGCGTGTTGCTAGTAGGGTAACTACTTGAAGCTACGCGGTGAGATAAGGTAGGCTAAAACGCATGTAGTTATTTTGGGAAAAATGATTTTCAAAACTAAATGTAAGGCTCACGCGGTGATATAAGGAAAGATTGTGATTGAAATTGAGAAATGTGAATACGAGGCGGTACCTCGGTTGTAATTCTCGATGTGCATTTCATATTGAAAATAGTTGTTGGTTGAATAGTTCTTGTTGCTTTTATTCTTCCTTGTCTTACCAATTTTGTCTGTATTGATTATTTGTGAATCTCGCCATTTGCTTCCTTCTTGTTGTCTTTATGCTTACAATTCTGTCATTAGCTTACGTTATTAAAATGCTTTTTTATCATACATTTATCCGCTTTTCATTACTTCTCGTTATTATATTTTTGTTCCATTTATCTTGTCCTAGTAGGTATCTTGACCTGGCCTCGTCACTACTCTACTGAGGTTAGGCTTGATACTTACTGGTACCGTTGTAGTGTACCCATACTACACTTTTGCACATTTTTGTGCAGATCCAGGTATGTCTGCCCGTGCTGGACGCTAGAGATTTATTGACTAGCCACTTTTGGAAATTTCAAGGTATACTTGCTCGATGTCCGCAGGCCTCGGAGTTGAAAGTACAAGAGGGGGGTGAATTGTAGCCAAATTAAAAACTTAGTTGACTCAAAGAGGAATCAGTCAACTAATCTTTTCCAACAGGTTTGATTTGCAGCAGAAGTAAGTTGTGCAGAATTCAAAAAAGGTAATTTTATACTGGTTCAGTACTAGTGTGGTACCTACATCCAGCTCCACTGGGTTACAAGAGTTCTCATAAATCTTCAATAATTCGTATAACAGTGGTGGTTTTAGTTCATTCATCACCAACGATATTTAGCAACAGTGTTCGTCTAAACTTGACACAACTCTTGTTTTGTTTTCTAACTTTTCCTATCTTTTGTGACACTTAAACTCAAGAATACAGTGTTTCTAACTCTTCCTATCTTTTGCGTATTTTTTTCTTCTGTCTTTCACTCTTCTTATATGAAAGTCTTGAGATCTTGTAATCTTCTTTTTGAGCTAGCCATTGCAGAATGACCATTGATTGAGGCAAGAATATTCTAAGAGTTTTGACCCAAGGGTTGCCTCTAAATACTGCTCAAGAGATGGTCTGGATTCAATGATCTCCTTTCTTTCCGCTTTTCTGGTTAAGGGGGTGATTTGTGACTTGGCTTGAATCTCGTTCCTTTCCACATTCTTGATTAAGGGAGTGATTTGTGACTTGGCTTGATTGATCAATCAACAGAATCTTCTGATTGCTTTTTCCAAACTTATCCTTAAATTATGAACTGGTTTCCCATAATGGCTGCACTTGATCTTGTTTCCTTTTTGATAGCATTGTCATCTTGATTTCCTTTGGCTCCCTCTGATTTAGCATTTTCATCCTGATTTCCTGCAATCAAGTAGATTATATTAGATTTGTATTATTGTCATCATTGAAACTCAGGTGTAACAATCTCCCCCTTTTTGATGATGAAAATCAAAAAGAGTAAACATAGCACACTTCCCTTTTATGTGAGGGCTCCCCCTGATTTTGTGCACACACCTGAATACACTTGAAGTTTGATGTCACTGTTGCTCCCCCTGAGTTCTTGCTCTATTCTGATTTACTCTAATGCTTCTCCCCCTTTGACATCAATCAAAAAGAAAGAAGAAGGTGCAGGCAGAAAGTAATATGTAATATAGCAGATAATGAACATAGCAATTAGGGTAGCAGATATTATGCCTTCAGCTGAGGCACATAGTGATGGTTCTTACAGACCAAAGTAAAAGCAAACAAAACAACAGTACCAAAAGAAATTATTTTTAAACACACACATATCGGCCTTAGTTCCTCCCCAGAAAGTATTTCAAGGTATTGATCACTTTGGTGCAGAAAGAGTCATAGGAGGTTTCAACTTCTTTGGTAAGTTTGTCCATCTTTTCTGTCATGGAGTTGAATGCCCTGATTCCTTACCTCTTTGTGGCTCCCATGTCCATCCTAAGCTTAGCCACATCTGTACCTGTTTCTTCAGTGACCTCCCTGATCTTGTCCACGTGTTCTTTCATGGCAATCAGCATGGTTTTTACTCCATCTAGTCCTTGCTGAATTTGTTGTAGGTTGTTGGTAGCAGTCGACTGAGGCTCTGGTGGTTCAGTGGTTGGCTCAACCTGTACTAGAGTTCTTCCAATCTTGGCACGTCTAACCTATCCATTTTCACTTAAAGTGTAGCCCATCATAGTAAAGGTTGTCTTATCATAGGTGCTTCAGATAAACTTGGGAGAGAAAGATGCCAGATCAACCTTTATTACTTCAAGAATATATGAGATAACGGCCAAACGCACACGCAAGTATACGCGGTCGTCAAGTAATAAAGTATTAAGATAGAGTGTCAAACCCACGAGGACTTGTTATCAACTATTAACTAGATCAGACTATCTTAATTATCTAAACAATGATTAAACCCAAAAGTAGTGATGCTAAAGTAATTAAACTAAAAAGGAAATAAATAATGAACTCTAACAAAGGAAGATTTTTATGTTATCAATGTAATGAAAATGATACAGGGTTATGGGCTATCTAACATTCCTATTGTATTTTTCAATTGAATTGACTAACTAATTCATCTAGTTCATTGGTTGACAGGGTTGATATTACTCATAAGAATCTGTTGAGTTCTTACTCGCCTATTCAAGCTAACCTAAGGCTTATATGTCTATGGAATTAGAACAAACAAAAACGCATTTATAATTCCTGTACATCAACCAAGTAAGGCAATTATGTATATGTCTATCCTAACTCCGAATCCGTTCCCCGATGCCCAGGTTCAAGAACTTTCTCTACTCAATCCTATGTGCAATCTAGAATTCCCCCTTTCGGGTTCAATTCTAGATTCGTAGATAGTATTCAATTGGTGATCAAACAATTAAATAATTAGGCGCAAGATTGAATAAATAAACCGATATGATAAATCAAGAAAGCAAAATCAATATCCGAACAACAATAGTCATGAAAGAACCACAACCTAGAACGTGAAGTTTAGCTCCACATAGACATGGTAGCCAAACAACAAATCATACAAAGAAACATAATAAATACTAAGTTTGGCGGAAGAAATATGGAATTTGATGAATTCTCGCCTCCACGACAGCTCTGTGCTCGTGTTGTTTTTTTCAAAAACGTCCTCCTCCCTCCAAAGGAGGTTTAGGACCCCTTTTATACGAGTTGGGGTATGTAGGGCCGAAATAACCCTAGTCCCGGGCGAAATAGGAAAACTCGCATACCCATCGTCTAGACCAGTGCCTAGCGCTGGCCCTGGCACAGAAACCAGTATGTTTTGCAAATTGAACTCTTTTCTTGCGGCCAACTTCCACCTTTCCATGTAAACGTTTTTGCATTCTTCTTTGTCTCTTTTCTTTCACTTGAGGGGAAAAAACCCAAAGGGTGC
>AWOL01S0051253.1:0-43465 GCA_000715115.1 Nicotiana otophora | reverse complement strand
ACAGGTGCGTCAAGTATCCAATCGGCACGGAGGTCTCATTCCAACATTCGGCAGCCCGCGGGGCTGGCCGTTCCACACATCGAGCCTCCAGTACCACTTTGATGCCCAACGCAGGCCCGAAGGTGTTGCGCCGCCCATAGAGTTTCCCTAACTCGTATGGGTGCCTTCGATACTCCTTTTGAGTTATCTAGGCAGGCCCTTGAGGTTTCCCCCAAGGTAGCTCGTTCTATACGGCTCGGTGGCAGCACGCATGGGGGAGGCAGGTCGGAGCTTTCATCACCTATACCCCCCTTATATATGCTTAAAATTAAAAAGCCCAAGTTGCTCGAGTAGACTGCTATACGTCAGACCATCAAAAGGACCTTTTCTCACCAGTTCTTGGCCGAAATCACAATCCCAAAATGCGATGTGACATTGTGCCTGTTACTTGGGAGAGCAAAATCACTGCCATTTAGGAATCAAAGAATATTGCTACTCTCTAATTGGATGAGTTAATTGGAAATCTCACCGCTTATGAACTTAGGAGACAAACTATGAAAATGGATGCACCTAAGAAGGAAAGGAGCCTGACACTCAGAATCACTGAAGGTTCTGATCTAGAAGATGATGAAGTGGCTATGATCACTAAGGACTTCAAGAAGTACTTGAGGAGATGAAAGGGTCCTTCAAGAACTAGAAGCTATAGTAAATCAAAAGTTCATGAGAAGCAAACCAATGATGGATGCTACAAGTGTGGAAGGACTAATCACCACATCAAAAACTGTCCCCCAATGGGAAATTGAGTGGAAGAAGGAAAGAGCTGAACGAAGGAACAAGAAGAAGGAACGGGTTCAACCCAAGAAAAGCAACAACAAAGGATCAACCAAGGCTATGGTCGCTGCTTGGGGAGAAAGCTCAGATGATGATGTTAGGGATGAACAAGCACTTATGGCCATTGAAGAATTTGATTAAGAAACTGAGGAAAGTGTAATTCATCTCAAAGACAAAATTAAATTATTGTCTAAAGAAAGGTTGTCTGAGTTACTTCTAGAACTGATTGATGAATATGAGTATGTAAACAATGAAAAGGAACAGTTGTCTAAAGAATGTGTGATTTTGAAGGCTAAGTGCAAAAACCTGGAACTTAGGGTTAGTGAAACTGTAAGCAAAAACGTTGTTTTGAAGAACCAGGTTCATGCACTTGACTTAACTGTCCTAGAGCTTAGATCTGAAAATCTAAAACTGAAATTAGGAACAGGTAAAAGGATAGATGATCACACATAACTCACTCTAGAAGAAAACGTAGGTAAAATGAAAGATGAGCTGTATAAAAGGGATGAGTAGGTAAGAATTCTAAAGGAGGATTTAAGCAAGGTCAAGCATGAGCTAGACAGAACTTGTAAATGGAACAGGTCCTCCGATGCACTTTCATGGCTACAGAAATATCATACTATCAACAAAAACTGACTTGGCTTTGGGAACCTGGCACCTAAATGTGATCCTAAAAGCAAGTACCTCAAATATTTTGAGAACAAGATTTGCACACACTGTGATAAAACAGGTCACTATAAAAGTGAATGCACTACAAAAGAAAAGGCAAGTCAAAAGAACAAAGAATTTGTTCAAGGGAAAAATAGGCTACCAAGTTGGGCTAAAAAGAATTTGATTCATCCTTTTGCCTATATAAAAGGACCCAAACTAGTTTGGATTCCTAAGACTAACCCTTGATTTCCTTTTGCAGGTCCAAGTGAAAGGAAGCAACCAAATATAGTACATGGATAGTGGCTGCTCAAAGCATATGACAGGAAGCAAGAACCAGTTCCTTTCATCTGAGGACCTCAAAGAAGGTAATGTCTCCTTTGGAAATGGGAATAAAGGTGAGATCATTGGGATTAGAAAGGTAGGTAAGACTGATTCTCACTCTATTGAGAATGTCTACTTGATAAATAGACTAAAGTACAGTCTAATAGGTGTATCATAATTGTGTGATAGAGGTAACACGGTAGCATTCAACTCTACCAAATGTTTTATGATTAATCTTACCACTGACAAGATTGTTTTGCAGGAAAAAAGAGTGAACAATATATATGTTGTAGATCTGTCCACACTTTCAGAGAATGAACTCACTTGCTTAAGTGTGTTGGATAATGATCCCCTCCTTTGGTACAAGAGACTTGGATATGTCAGTCTAAGTCAGCTCAACAAATTAGTCTCCAAGGACCTGGTGATAGGGCTACCTAACATCAAGTTCAAGGAAGATAAAGTTTGTGAGGCTTGTGCAAGGGGAAAATAGGTAAGATCCTTTTTTAAATACAGGAAAATGGTAAGCACCACCAGGACGATGGAACTAGTCTATATGGATCTTTGTGGTCCAATGAGAACATTAAGAAGATGTGGTAAAAGATATGTGATGGTGTTTGTTGATGATTATTCTAGGTTTACTTGGACATTGTTTTTAACATCTAAAGATGAAGCATTTGACATGTTTACCTCTTTTGTTAGAAAAACTCAGAAACAACTAGGTAATCGACTTGCATCAATTAGGTCTGATCATGGCACTGAATTTGAGAATGCTAAATTTGCTGAATTTTGTGATGAGCATGGCATAGCTCATAATTTGTCTGCTCCTAGGACTCCACAATAAAATGGAGTAGTTGAAAGAAAGAATAGGACACTTGAAGATATGACTAGGACTATGCTTCTTTCTAGTAAACTGCCCCATAGCTTCTGGGCAGAGGTNTGATGAAGCAATTGGGCTGGTAAGAAACTCAAATGAAACCATAGCCCAGACTGAAGCTGCACTAAAGGAAGGAACAGGTCATTCCACCCAGGGCAACATGACATGGGGAATAGAACAAAGAGGAAATGATCCTCAAACCTCAAGGGAACCTGTCCATGAACCTGTTCCTCAACAACAAAAAATTGAAGGAACATCACGGGAAAACCAGCTAGTTGTGAAATCTTACAAGTATCCGAGTTCTCATCCCATTGAGAACATAATTATTGATCTAACCTCTGGAATAAAAACTAGATCTTCATTAAAGAATATTTGTGCTTTTGATGCTTTCTTATCTCTTATTGAACCTAAAAATGTTGCTGAGGCTTTGCAGGATGCAGACTGGGTAAATGCAATGCAAGATGAACTCAACAAATTTGAAAGGAGTCAAGTTTGGCATCTGGTACCAAGACCCAAGGACATGTCAGTAATTGGTACAAAATGGGTCTTCAGAAACAAACTTGATGAAGATGGAACAGTTACAAGGAACAAGGTAAGATTGGTGGTTCAAGGATATAGCCAAGAGGAGGGCATAACTATGATGAAACCTTTGCTCCAGTTGCAAGGTTGGAAGCAATAAGACTCCTCATATCTTTTGCTGATTACATGGAATTCACTCTTCACCAGATGGATGTCAAGAGTGCCTTCCTCAATGGCTATCTAAAAGAAGAAGTGTTTGTCAAGCAACCTCCGGGCTTTGAAAGCAAGGAATGTCCTGATCACGTGTACAAGCTTGACAAGGCACTATATTGGCTCAAGCAGGCTCCAAGAGCATGGTATAAAAGACTATCAAAATTTTTGTTTTAGCATGACTACAAGAGAGGTAAAATTGACAATACTTTGTTCTTGAAAGAAAAAGGTAAAGATCTCTTGGTAGTTCAGATATATGTTGATGATATAATCTTTAGAGCAACTACTGATAAGTTAAGTAAAGAATTTGCTAAACTAATGGAGAGTGAATTTGAAATGAGCATGATGGGTAAGCTTAATTTCTTTTTAGGCTTACAAATTAAATAAAATTCAAATGAAACTATGATCCATCAGCAGAAGTATGTAAAAGAGTTGCTTAAAAGGTTTAAAATGGAAGATTCCAAAGAAATTTACACTCCTATTGCAACAACTACAAAGTTAGATATAGATGAACCTGGTTCATCTATTGATCATAAGTTGTATAGGGGAATGATTGGCTCATTGTTGTATCTCACTACTAGCAGACCTGACATTATTTTCAATGTAGGCCTTTGTGCAAGATTTCAAGCAAATCCAAAAGAGTCTCATTTGACTGCTATTAAGAGGATTTTGAGATACCTAAGAGGCACCACTAACATGTGTCTATGGTATCCAAAAGGTAGTAATTTCAATCTAGTGGGATATACTGATGCTGATTATACAGGTTTTCTTGTACATAGAAAGAGCACCTCAGGTATGGCACACTTTCTTGGCTCATGTCTTGGGTCTTGGGCCACCAAAAAGCAAAATTCGGTGGCCTTATCTACTGCTGAAGCTGAGTATGTTGCTGCTTCTTCATGTTGTGCTCAATTGTTGTGGATCAAACAACAATTAATGGACTTTAGAATTGATGTTGGTTGTATCCCCATCTTTTGTGATAATACTAGTGCAATTAGTATGACTAAGAACCCGGTTCATCACAAGAAAACTAAGCACATAGATGTTAGGCATCATTTTTTGAGGGACAACTATGAAAAGGGTTTTGTGCTAGATGTTAGGCATCACTCTTTGAGGGACAACATAGATGTTAGGCATCACTGTGGAATTTTGTGCTACTGACAAGCAAATAGCTGATATCTTTACAAAAGCTCTAAGTATAGATCACTTTGAAAGGAACATGTTAGAATTATGGATGATTAAGATCACCTAAAAAGACCAGTTCAAAATTTCACAATTGAGGAAAAAAAATTGAAAAAAAAAACGAAAAAAAGAATTTGATGGAATTTTTGTTTTTTGGTTAGAAAATCTGTAAATTTTGTATATAGTTAGATTAGATTTTTCTCAGTCTCATACTTTCAATAGTATACTCTTGTGCCATGTGCTAAAATGACTCATTAATCTCTAATGATATTATCTTTATTTTCTCGAAAAATTTAGACTTACATAAGAGATTTCTCAGTGAAGAACCTGGTTCATCAAGATTACTTGGTATGTATTCTACACTCAGCATAATTTAAAATAACTATATTTGGATCATGAAGAGTCCCATCTAATCCCAAATCCTTTTTGGACTTATCTGTTACAAATGAACCAGTTCCGTTCAAGAGGAGTCCTAACCGCATTAAGTGCCTAGATTCTAGGGATAGTCTTAAACGTCTTTTCAAACTGACTTGCGGTTTGATTAGACTTATACAAAAGCTGTCGTTACTCAAGTGAACTCCTCCACTTTATATTGATTAGGAGTTATTTGTTTCTTCACTTCTAAACTTTCAAGCCGTCCAAATTCTCTCAAACTTCTCTCCTCTTCTACTCTCACACAAACTCGTTTCTAAAGCTCCCAAACTCAGAAATGGCAAACCCTTCTGAAAAAACTTTATCCCCACCTAAGAAAATAACACCCATACCATCTATCACACCTTCAACCACACCTTTGTCTAAGAAAGGAAGAACTAAGATGCTTGCTCGCAAGACTGTGGCTGGGAGCACATTATCTAAGAAAT
This sequence comes from Nicotiana otophora, assembly GCA_000715115.1. Lineage (NCBI taxonomy): Eukaryota > Viridiplantae > Streptophyta > Magnoliopsida > Solanales > Solanaceae > Nicotiana > Nicotiana otophora. Next base: position 38,041 of record AWOL01S0051253.1, on the reverse strand, counting down.
TAGATAAACAATTTAAGGATTGTCAGGTCCAGGAACCTCAAAAATCTAAAGACTCATTTAAATATGTTACTGGGGGAGATGAAACGGTTTCTTCTAAGACTGAACATGTATCATCTGGCCCTAAAGTTGCTCCTGAAACTATTTCTGAGGTTGCTACCAATTTGGAGAATAGGTTTGTGTTGGTAGGATACATGGCAAGTGTTGAAGCTACTGAGTCTGGAAGGGTTGGTGGTAAAAATAAAAAAGAAAAAGAAAAAGAGAGTGAGGGTGCTCGGAGTACTGTGAGGGGAAAGGGAAAAGGAGTGGTTGGTTCTTCACCCACTCATGTTAGTCTAACTAAAGAATCAGGTGCAATGGTTATTTGGAGTGAGGAATCTGCTACAATAGAGGAGGGTGAGAGAAAAACTGGGGGAAGTGGGTCTGGAGAAGCTGCTGAGGGGCTGGTTCAACTTGGGAAATATGTAGATGAACCTGTTCCATCTTAACAGGAAACTCTAGCAGACCTACTGAAAAGGGTGACTGCAAGTTACAATCCAAAGAAGAAAAGAAGTTCAGGAGTTAACACCCCTGGCACTGCTAGGGCAAACAAGAAAAGGAAGGATGCCTCTTCTATCCCTGTTGAAATTCCTCCCACAAGAGGAAGAGCCACAATAAGTCAGAAGAAGTAGAGTGAGGCTGATCTGAAGAAAGCCTTAGAAGAAAGTAAAAGAAAAGTTGCTGCTAAGGGAAAGAAGAAGGTGAGTGAACATGTTGAGGCTGTTGAAATTGATGAGATAGACCCGATCCTTCGAGATGAAGATGAGACAGAAGAAGTGGAGGTTCTGACTCCCAAAGCTAAGAAAGCCAAAACTTCCACCAAGAAGTCTGTTTCAAAGTCAAAGTCCGCTGAACCATCCATTTTGGCTAAAAGAACTAGGTCTGCTGTGAAATCAGGAAAAGTGAAAATTACGGAGGAAGAAGAATGGAATGGAAAAGAATAAGAAGATGATTTTGATGCTGAGAAAGACAAGATAGTCAAATTTGGAAAGAGGACTATATTGAAAGGCAAGCTCCTCAGGGACTTGGAGGAAGGAATGATGATGCTTTTGGAGAAGTTACAGTTGCAAGGCTAGAAGGACATGGTCCTTCAGATGGATGGCAGGCTGGCCAGGAATGAAATTATGGAGTTTATGGCCAATTGTGAGATAAAAGATAGTAGGGTCACCAGTATGGTAAATGGGGTTAAAGTAACTTTTGATGAGAAAGAGCTGGGAGAGATCTTGGGTGTACCTGCTGAAGGGTACAATGATTATAAGAAATTAAAATAGCCAAGTCTAGAGAATCTCCCTACTGCCCTTGCCATTACTCAGAAATTTGGTGACAATGAAGAGGAACTTGAGCCCAAGGCTATTTACAAAAGTGAGATGAAGCCACCTAGTGTGCTCGGACTATCCGTCCGTCTGAGGGTGGAATGATGTACTCAGCTCAACCCGTGTGCCTAACTCTCGCTGCATTGCTTTCCAAAACTGCGATGTAAAATGAGTGCCCTGANGGACTTATTCGTTACAACTGAACCAGTTCCGTTCAAGAGGAGTCCTAACCGCATTAAGTGCCTAGATTTTAGGGATAGTCTTGAACGTCTTTTCAAACTGACTTGCAGTTTGATTAGACTTCTACAAAAGCTGCCATTACTCAAGTGAACTCCTCCACTTTATATTGATTAGGAGTTATTTGTTTCTTCATTTCTAAACTTTCAAGCCGTCCAAATTCTTTCAAACTTCTCTCATCTTCTACTCTCACATAAACTCATTTTCTAAAGCTCCCAAACTCAGAAATGGCAAACCCTTCTGAAAAACCTTCATCCCCACCTAAGGAAATCACACCCACACCATCTATCACACTTTTAACCACACATCTGTATAAGAAAGGAAGAACTAAGATGCTTGCTCACAAGACTGTGGCTGGGAGTGCGTTATCTAAGAAATTACATAAACAATCAAAGGATAGCCAGGTCCAGGAAACTCAGAAATATGAAGACTCATTTAAATCTGCTACTGAGGGGGAATAAACATCTTCTGAGACTGAACATGTATCATCTGGCCCTAAAGTTACTCCTGAAACTATTTCTAAGGTTGCTATGAATTTGGAGAATAGGTTTGTGCTTGTAGGATCCATAGCAGGTGTTGAAACTATTGAGTCTGGAAGGGTTGGTGGTAAAAATAAAAAAGGAAAAGAAAAAGAGAGTGAGGGTGCTCGAAGTACTGTAAGGGGAAAAGGAAAAGGAGTGGTTGGTTCTTCACCTACGCCTATTAGTCTAACTAAAGAATCAGGTGCAATGGTTGTTTGGGGTGAGGAATCTACTATAATAAAGGAGGGTGTGATAAACACTGGGGGAAGTTAGTCTGAAGAAGCTGATGAGGGGTTGGTTCAACTTTGGAAAAACATAGATGAACCTGTTCCATCTAAACAGAAAACTCTCGCAGACCTACTAAAAGGGCGACAGCAAGTTACAATCCAAAGAAGAAAAGAAGTTCAGGAGTTAACACCCCTGGCACTGCTAGGGAAAACAAGATAAGGAATGATGCCTTATTTATCCCTGTTGAAATTCCTCCCACAAGAGGAAGTGCCACAAGAATTCAGAAGAAGCAGAATGAGGCTAAACTGGAGAAAGCCTTAGAAGAAAGTATAAGAAAAGTTGCTGCTAAGTGAAAGAAGAAGGTGAGTGAGCCTGTTGAGGATGTTGAAATTGATGAGATAGACCTGGTCCTTTGAGATGAAGATGAGACAAAAGAAGTGGAGGTTATGACTCCCAAAGCTAAGAAAGTGAAGACTTCCACCAAGAAGTCTGTTTCAAAGTCAAAGTCCGCTAAACTATCCACTTTGGCAAAAAGAACCAGGTCTGCTGTGAAATCAAGAAAGTGAAACTTACCGAGGAAGAAGAATGGAGTGGAGAAGAAGAAGAAGAAGATGATGATGATGATTCTAATGGTGAGAAAGACAAGATGGTCAAATTTGGATAGAGGACTATCTTGAAAGGCAGACTCCTTAGGGACTTGTTGGAGGAAGGAATGATGATGCTTTTGGAGAAGTTACAGTTGCAAGGCTAGAAGGACATGGTCCTTCAGATGGATGGCAGGCTGGCCAGGAATGAAATTATGGAGTTTATGGCCAATTGTGAGATAAAAGATAGTAGGGTCACCAGTATGGTAAATGGGGTTAAAGTAACTTTTGATGAGAAAGAGCTGGGAGAGATCTTGGGTGTACCTGCTGAAGGGTACAATGATTATAAGAAATTAAAATAGCCAAGTCTAGAGAATCTCCCTACTGCCCTTGCCATTACTCAGAAATTTGGTGACAATGAAGAGGAACTTGAGCCCAAGGCTATTTACAAAAGTGAGATGAAGCCACCTAGTGTGCTCGGACTATCCGTCCGTCTGAGGGTGGAATGATGTACTCAGCTCAACCCGTGTGCCTAACTCTCGCTGCATTGCTTTCCAAAACTGCGATGTAAAATGAGTGCCCTGATGAAATGATGGACACCGGCACACCGTGAAGGCGAACAATCTCGCGGATGTAGATCTCAGCCAACCGCTCTGAAGAATAAGTAGTTCCTACTGGAATGAAATGCATGGACTTGGTCAACTGATCCACAATCACCCAAATAGCATCAAGCTTCCTCGAAGTCCGTGGGAGCCCAACTACGAAGTCCATGGTGATACGCTCCCATATCCACTCCGAAATCTCAAGCCTCTGAAGCAATCCGCTTGGTCTCTGATGCTCGTATTTTACCTGCTGAGAATTTAGGCACCGAGCTACAAACCCCACTATATCTTTCTTCATCCTCCTCTACCAATAGTGCTGCCTCAAGTCCCGATACATCTTTGCGGCACCCAGATAGATAGAATACGGCGAACTGTGGGCCCCCTCAAGACTCAACTCACATAGGCAATCTACATTGGATACATAGATCCGACCCTGCATCATCAACACCCCATCATTCCCAATAATAACCTCCTTGGCATCACCGTGCTGAACCATGTCCTTGAGGACAAGCAAATGGGGGTCATCATACTGACACTACCTGATGCGAGCATATAAGGAAGACCGAGAAACCACACAAGTTAGAATCCGACTAGGATCCGAAACATCTAAGCTCACGAGCTGATTGGCCAAAGGCCTGAACATCTGATGCAAGCGGTCTCTCACCAACAGGAATAAATGAAAGGCTACCCATACTCACCGCCTTTCTACTCAAGGCGTCGGCCACCACATTGGCCTTCCCAGGCTGATACAAAATGGTAATATCATAGTCCTTTAGCAGCTCCAACCATCTCCGCTGCCTCAAGTTTAGATCCTTCTATTTGAACAAGTACTAGAGACTCCGATGATCTATAAATACTTCACAAGACACACCATTGAGATAATGCCTCCAAATCTTCAATGCATGAACGATGGCCGCCAACTCCAAATCATAAACGTGGTAGTTCTTCTCATGAGGCTTCAACTAGCACGAAGCATAAGCAATCACTTTACCCTCCTACATCAAGAAACACCCAATATCGATCCGAGAAGCATCATAATATACTGTATAAAAGCCTGATACTGAAGGAAAAACTAGCACTTGAGCTATGGTCAAGGTAGTCTTGAGCTTATGAAAGATCTTTTCACACTCATCCGACCACCCAAATGGAGCACCTTTTTGGGTCAATTTTGTCAAAGGCGCTGCAATGGACGAGAAAACCTCCACGAAGTGACAATAATATCTGGCAAAACTGAGAAAACTGCGAATCTCAGTAGCTGAAGACGGTCTAGGCCAAATCTAAACCGCCTCTATCTTCTTTGGATCCACTTTAATCCCCTCACTGGACACCACGTGCCCCAAGAACGTCACCGAACTAAGCCAAAACCCAAACTTGGAGAACTTGGCATAAAGCTTCTATTCCCTCAACCTCTGAAGTATAATTCTCAAATGTTATGCATGCTCCTCCTGGCTACATGAGTACACCAGGATATCATCAATAAATACTATGACAAACAAATCAAGAGATGGCTAGAATACACTGTTCATCAGATGCATGAAATGCTACTGGGCATTGGTCAGCCCAAAAAACATCACAAAAAACTCATAGTGACCATAGCGGGTCCTGAATGCCGTTTTCAGAATATTCGAGTCTCGAATCTTCAACTGGTGATACCCAAACCTCAAATCAATATTGGAGAACACCCTCGCTCCCTGAAGTCGGTCAAATAAATCATCAATACACGACAAAAGATACTTGTTCTTGATTGTAACTTTGTTCAACTGCTTATAGTCGATGCACATCCGCATAGTACCATCATTCTTCTTCACATACAGAACTGGTGCACCCCAAGGTGACACACTAGGCCTAATAAACCCCTTATCAAGAAGCTTCTGAAACTGCTCCTTTAATTCCTTCAATTCTGCTGGTGCCATATGATACGGAGGAATAAAAATGGGCTGAGTACCCGGCACCAAGTCAATACCAAAATCAATATCCTTGTCGAGCGGCATGCCCGACAGGTCTACAGGAAACACATCTGGAAAGTCTCGCACTACCAGGACAGAATCAATAGTAGGAGTATCTACACCAACATCTCTCACAAAGGCCAAATATGACAAACACCCTTCCAAACCATCCGTTGGGCCTTCAAATATGAAATCACTCTGCTGGGAACATAATCTAGAGAATCTCTCCACTCGATCCTTGACAACCCCGACATCGCCAATATCACGGTATTAGCGTGACAATACAGAATAACATGACACGGAGACAACCAATCCATACCCAAAATCACGTCGAAATCAACTATAATAAGAAATAAGAGATCAAATCTAGTCTCCAGTCCTCTAATGGTCACCACACACGACCGATACACACGGTCCACAACAATAGGATTGCCTACCGGCGTAGATACATGCACAAGAGAAACTAAGGACTCACGGTTCATATCCAAATAACAAGTAAAATAGGATGATGCATAGGAATAAGTAGAACCATGGTCAAATAATGTGGAATCATCTTTGTGGTACACTGAAACAATACTTGTGATCACTGCATCTGAAGCAACGCCCTCTAGCCTGGTAGGAATAGCATAGAATCGAGCCTGGCCACCACCTTATCGACCACCTACATACCTAGAGTGTCATTTAGTGGGACGAAAGTATATGAATACGCTGAGCAGGCATGGTTTACAATCATCTACTCAGGCCTATTTATGAAATAAAAGCCCACGCGAGCACCCTGGTGCATTGAAATTAGAAAAAGGTCAATGATTATATAGTCATTGAGGCACACATATCTGAGTCAAATTATTATTATGTATTTATAAAATAATTCTGGAGAAGATAAAATAACATATAAACAGAAATGTAAAAGAAGCAGAATTTAATTCGAGCCCACTGAATTCACAGTGTTTCCTGAAGGAATTTAATCCCCTCCTAGTACCCAAGGTTGTGGATTATTTCCTCCCAGGATAGAACGAATTATACACTGGTGTAGCGATACTTCAAACCCCAGTGTTTCAGCGAACACAAAGATCGATAGCAAATCACACTTACTGTTGCTTTCTTTGTAGTTAAAACAATGCATAAGAAAATAGGAGAAGTCAAAAATTCGTATGGAAAATCTGAGAGAATGGACTGGTATTTATAGCCAATGTTGAGCTCAAACTGAAGAGGTGCAACTCTTCAAAACTGAAGAGGTGCAACTCTTCAAAACTGAGGAGGTGCAACTCTTCAGAAGGGCTGTTTGTGTAAAATATCCATAAATTAAATGGCTTTTACAAAAAATAAAGGGCATATACTATTCTGTTGGATTTAACATTATTTTTTCGTTTAAAAAAATGGATATTGAATAACATTTCTGTTAATATTTACTATTAACAAATAAATTTGATCCAAATAATTAATCAATCAATCGATCATTTGACCAAATCCAAATCCAAATCCGAAGCCGTAGCCGAAGCCGTAGCCGAAGCCGAAGCCGAGCCGAGCGAGCGAGCGACGACGACGGTGTGAGGCTTGCCTTCTTCTTAACTCTTTAAGAGCTAGAAGAAGTGCAATTATATATATACCCATCAAAACCTTTTCCTCTTCTAATATGAGACAATGTCCCTTTGTCAAGGAGGAAAACTCAAATATTTTTAATTTCCCTTCATTTCCCATTCACCCTCTTTTAAGCTACATTTAAGCTTAAAACCCCAATAATCCCCCACATGAATGGNCGAGCCGAGCCGAGCGAGCGAGCGACGACGACGGTGTGAGGCTTGCCTTCTTCTTAACTCTTTAAGAGCTAGAAGAAGTGCAATTATATATATACCCATCAAAACCTTTTCCTCTTCTAATATGAGACAATGTCCCTTTGTCAAGGAGGAAAACTCAAATATTTTTAATTTCCCTTCATTTCCCATTCACCCTCTTTTAAGCTACATTTAAGCTTAAAACCCCAATAATCCCCCACATGAATGGGGAATGGCTATATCACATAAATATGCATGAAAATTTGTGTGATTCACAAGCAAGGATTAATTGCATCTGGATAAGTAGGTTTCCCTTTGAACTTTCCGTAGTGAACTTATGTCGGATATACTCGGTCAATTGGTAGATTTGATATCTTTGAACCGTCAAAGTTTGGTGTATACCTAGACAACCATAAGTCACACAACCAACCCTTAACCGTCTTTGGCTCTCATTGTTGTGTTCGTTTCAGCCATGAACACCGCCTGGTTCCATAAGTATGTAGAGAATTGGCCTTACAAAATTCTCCTTGAAGCGGCTAACACTTCACACCTACATAGGTGATTCCTAAACGTGTCATCCCGTAGATACACTATTTGATATACCCCGTATCAAATATAGAAATCATTAAAAAGCTTTAATACTTTATCATTGGTACTGAACATTGTCTCATCACGAGAATGGACCAAACTTTTAGTTGACAATATTGANAAAAACTGTGTGATTTACAAGCAAGGATTAATTGCATCTGGATAAGTAGGTTTCCCTTTGAACTTTCCGTAGTAAACTTATGTCGGATATACTCGGTCAATCGGTAGATTTGATATCTTTGAACCGTCGATCTTTGGTGTATACCTAGACAACCATAAGTCACACAATCAACCCTTAACCGTCTTTGGCTCTCATTGTTGTGTTCGTTTCAGCCATGAACACCGCCTGGTTCCATAAGTATGTAGAGAATTGGCCTTACAAAATTCTCCTTGAAGCGGCTAACACTTCACACCTACATAGGTGATTCCTAAACGTGTCATCCCGTAGATACACTATTTGATATACCCCGTATCAAATATAGAAATCATTAAAAAGCTTTAATACTTTATCATTGGTACTGAACATTGTCTCATCACGAGAATGGACCAAACTTTTAGTTGACAATGTTGAACCGTCATTAATGACTTTGTTTGATCTCCTTGAACCTAGATCTTGGGATCTCCAGTCTTCTAGGTAGAGTTACCGCCACAATGGCTTGTTCTCGGCCATAGTCCCATTTCCCTCGATGATTTCTCAACTACCTCTCTAGTTAGGCCTTTTGTAAGTGGATCCGACACATTATCGCTTGACTTTACATAGTCAATCATGATAATTCCTCTAGAGAGTAATTGCCTAACGGTTTTATGTATTCGTCGTATATGACGAAATTTACCGTTATACATCACACTCCCAGCCCTTCCAATTGTCGCTTGACTATCGCAATGTATGCATATTGGTGCCAACGGTTTGGGCCAAAATGGAATGTCTTCCAAGAAAGTCCGGAGCCATTCAGCTTCTTCACCGGCTTTATCTAAGGCTATGAACTCAACTTCCATTATAGAGTGGGCAATACAAGTTTGCTTGGACGACTTCCAATTTACCGCTCCTCCACCAATAGTGAATATATATCCACTCGTGGACTTAGAATCAGTTGAACCAGTGATCCAATTTGCATCACATTATCCCTCAATCACCGCAGGATATTTACTGTAGTACAAAGCAAAGTCCTGGGTATGTTCTAAATATTCCAAAACTCGTTTCATTGCCATCCAATGAGATTGACCTGGATTGCTTGTGTATCGACTTAATTTACTTATAGCACAAACTATATCTGGTCGTGTACAATTCATCATATACATTAAGCATCCCAAAATATGAGCATAATCCAATTGTGATATGATTTGGCCTTTGTTCTTTGCTAATGCAAGATTCACGTCAATTGGAGTCCTTAGCAACTTTAAACCCTAAGTGCTTGAATTTTCCAAGTACTGTCTGTGACAATGCCAGAACTTGAGGAGTCTTATTGATCTTAATCCCCAGAATTAAATCAGCAACTCCCAAGTCCTTCATATTAAACTTGCTAGTTAGCATACGCTTAGTCGCATTTATGTTGGCAATATCATTACTCATTATCAACATATCATCCACATATAAGCAAATAATGACTATGTGATTTGGAATATTTTTAATGCACACACATTTATCATATTCATTTATCCTAAAATCATTTGACAACATTGTTTGGTCAAATTTCGCATGCCATTGTTTAGGTGCTTGTTTTAGTCCATAAAGGGACTTAACAAGTCTATATACCTTCTTTTCTTTACCTGGAACCACAAACCCTTCAGGTTGTTTTCTTCCTCCAAATCTCCATTTAAGAAGGCCGTCTTAACACCCATTTGATGAGTTTCAAGACCATAAACTGCATCTAATGCTACTAACATTTGTATGGACGTAATTCTTGTAACTGGAGAGTATGTATCAAAATAATCAAGACCTTCTCGCTGTCTATACCTTTTGACTACAAGTCTTACCTTATATTTATCAATAGTGCCATCATCTTTTATTTTCTTCTTAAAAATCCATTTAGAACCTAAAGGTTTATTTCCAGGAGGAAGATCAACCAATTCCCATGTATGGTTGTTCAATATGGATTCTATTTCACTATTGACTGCCTCTTTCCAAAACAATGATTCCGAAGAAGACATAGCTTCTTTAAATGTTCGAGGCTCATTTTCCAATAAGAAAGTCACAAAATCTGGTCTAAATGAAGTAGACGTTCTTTGACGTTTACTACGTCTTGGATCCTCCTGATTAAATGTACTTTCTTTTGTTTCTTCCCGAGGTCGTTTAGATCCTTCACCAATCGACTCACATTCCTTTTTAAATGGGTATATATTTTCAAAGAACTCAATATTATCTGATTCTATAACCGTATTATTATGAATGTCGGGATTTTCTGATTTATGAACGAGAAATCGATATGCTTTACTATTGGTCGCAAATCCTATGAAAACACAATCAACGGTTTTTTGGTCTTATTTTTACTCTTTTGGGTTTAGGAACTTGCACTTTTACCAAACACCCCCACACTTTGAAATAATTCAAGTTGGGCTTCCTTCCTTTCCATTTTTTATATGGAATGGATTGTGTTTTGCTATGGGATACTCGATTTAGTATCCGGTTAGCCGTAAGAACTGCTTCCCCCCACAAGTTCTGTGTCAATCCAGAACTTATCAACAATGCGTTCATCATCTCCTTTAATGAACGATTCTTTCTTTTTGCAATCCTATTGGATTGAGGCGTGTAAGGGGCCGTTGTTTGATGAATTATTCCATATTCTAAACATATTTCTTCAAAAGGAGATTCATATTCACCACCCCTATCATTTCTTATCATTTTGATTTTCTTGTTAAGTTGCGTTTCAACTTCATTTTTGTATTGCCTGAATGCGTCTATTGCTTCATCTTTACTATTAAGTAAGTAAACATAGCAATATCGAGTACTGTCATCAATAAAAGTTATGAAATACTTCTTTTCACCGTGAGATAGTATTGACTTCATATCGCAAATATCTGTGTGAATTAGGTCTAAAGGATTTGAATTCCTTTCAACTGACTTATAAGGATGTTTAACATACTTAGATTCCACACATATTTGACATTTTGATTTGTCGTATTCAAACATAGGCAATACTTCTAAATTAATCATTTTCCGCAAGGTTTTATAATTGACATGACCCAAACGTATATGCCATAATTCATTTGACTTAAGTAAGTAAGAAAAAGGTGAAATTTTATTATTATTCTCAACAACCATTACATTCAGCTTGAAAAGGCCCTCAGTGAGGTAACCTTTTCCTACAAACATCTCATTCTTACTTATTACAACCTTATCGGATACAAAAACACACTTAAACCTGTTCTTAACAAGAAGTCCAACAGAGACTAAGTTCTTTCTAATCTCAGGAACATGAAGGACATTGTTCAAAGTCACCACCTTACCAGAAATCATTTTCATAAATATCTTCCCACATCCTTCAATTTTGGCCGTTGCAGAATTTTCCATAGAAAGTGTATCTTCGGATCCAACAAGAGCATATGTAGCAAACGATTCTCTAACAGCACAAACATGGCGAGTGACTCCAGAATCAATCCACCACTCCTTAGGATTTCCCACCAGGTTGCATTCAGAAAGCATAGCACATAAGTCATCGATATCTTTGTGCTTTTCAACCATGTTTGCTTGACCCTTCTTCTTGTCTTTCTTTGGAGCACGATAATCTGCAGATTTGTGTCCAGTTTTTCCACAGTTATAGCAATTTCCGTTGAACCGCTTCTTGCTTGGGTTGCTTTTAGGTCCATAAGCCTTCTTCCTCTTTCTATTCTCAACAATGTTTGCTCCCATTATTGTTGAGTTTCCACGGCCTTTCTTTTCAGCAGCTTTGTTATTTTCTTCGATTCTCAACCGAACAATAAGATCTTCAAGGGACATCTCCTTGCGTATATGTTTCAAATAGTTTTTGAAATCCTTCCACAAATGAGGCAAATTCTCAATCATTGTTGCAACTTGGAATGCTTCATTGATGACAAGACCTTCAATGAAAATTCTGTTAGTAGAAACAATATAATTAATACTTTCAACATTAGTATTAATTTGACTTATACCTTCAGCAAGGAGATTGTGAATAATCACTTGCAATTCCTGGACTTGGGTAATAACAGACTTGTTATCTACCATTTTATAGTCCAAAAATTTAGCGGCAATAAATTCTTTAACCCGGCATCTTCCGTTTGTATTTCCTTTCAAGCACTATCCACAGTTGTTTTGACGTCTCCATATTACTATAGACGTTATACAGACCGTCCTCTAGTCCGCTAAGAATGTAATTCTTGCATAGAAAATCAGAATGCTTCCACGACTCAGTCACGAGAAAGCATTCATTTTCTGGAGTTTCGTCGGGCAGAACAGGAATATCTTCCTTAATGAACTCCTGCAGACTTAAAGTCGTCAAGTAGAAGAACATCTTCTGCTGCCACCGTTTGAAATCAATCCCGAAAAGTTTTTCGGGTTTTTCTACTGGTGCCAATGCCGGTGTTGTTCGACTTGTCGATACATTAACAATCACCATAGGAAAAGTCTGGTTCCCGTTGTCATTCGTCATTTCTGTAAAAGAATGACACAAACAAACGTTAAAATTACGTAGATTTTAATCTCCATTGGAGTAGAAAACCACACAGGTTTTAGTCTCCAGAAACAGTGAGTATAACACAAATACAGAAAATATTAAATTCCTTAAGTTTGTTATTATTTTGTATTTGTAAAATAATTCTGGAAAAGATAAAATAACATATAAACAGAAATGTAAAAGAAACAAAATTTAATCTGAGCCCACTAAATTCACAGTGTTTCCTTAAGGAATTTAATCCCCTCCTAGTACCCAAGGTTGTGGATTATTTTTTCCCAGGATAGAACGAATTACACACTGGTGTAACGATACTTCAAACCCCAATGTTTCATCGAACACAAAGATCGGGAGCAAATCACACTTACTGTTGCTTTCTTTGTAGTTAAAACAATGCAGAGGAAAGGAGAAGAAGTCAGAAATTCGTATGAAAAATCTGAGAGAATGGACTGGTATTTATAGCCAATGTTGAGCTCAAACTGAAGATGTGCAACTCTTCAGAATGGCTGTTTGTGTGAAACAACCATAAATTAAATAGCTTTTACAAAAAACAAAGGGCATATACTATTCCGTAACATTTCTGTTAATATTTACTATTAACAAATAAATTTGGTCCAAAAAATTAAGAATCCGGAGCCGAGCGAGCGACGACGACGCGAGACTTACCTTCTTCTTAACTCTTTAAGAGCTAGAAAAAATACAATGGTATATATACCCATCAAAACCTTTTCCTCTTCCAATATGGGACAATGTCCCTTTGTCAAGGAGGAAAACTCAAATATTTTCAATTTCCCTCAATTTCTCATTCACTCTCTTTTAAGCTACATTTAAGCTTAAAAACCCAACAGAATCACCGACAAAAAAAGTAAACGGGCCCACTGAAAAAGTTAAACGTCCAGAAATCAAACAGGATACCGAGTTTATCACACTAACATACCCCAATAAACTTTAGTTAGTGTTTGAAAAAGAACAAGGAAGTTTGGGAAAATTTTGTGTGGAAATTTCTTTCTTATGTTAGTAAAAGAATGTACGTAGTTTAAGAATATGCGCTTATCCACATTACATACCGGTTGTAATCCATAATAGTGAAGTCCAGAACCAATTGCAGTTCGAGCAGTCCCCGCCTCTCCATATGTCATCCATTTGACCATTTGTAGCTACATTAAAGAAGTGGAAGAAATAAATGTGCAATTAGAAAACTTCTCACACTTATCTCATCCAACAAAGCATTGTCAATTAGTAGAAATGCTTACTCTCCAATAGTTCCATCTACCCGAATATGTGTACCCAAGTATTTGTAATCCTGATAGGTTTGAACTGCATGTTTGAGCACAAAATGTTATCAGATGAAACAGGAGATGTACGACCAAAGTATGCAGACTATATTAAAAAATAAGTAACATATCTCCTTTATGAAACAATTCAAATAATAGTGTATATAAGGTCGATGAGATAATATTGTCGCAGTAATAGTGGACTACAGTAGACCAAGAAACTGTATAGTGTAAATACTCATAACCACCCATCTCTTTCGTCGAATTTTAAATATGTTGGTTAAAGATGAGCTTAGTTCAATAATGAGTGGGTCAATAAATAGCCCAACGTTGAGCGAGTTGGACGAATTGAATGAGTTTGGGCTCTGTACTAGCAATAATATAAATTTAAAGTATTCACAAAAAGACTTTTAACAAACTAAACAAAGGAAGAGTCATTCATGAATTCAATCACTAATAATCTGAGCAGAACAATCTCCCCAACATCATTCAATGTTTGAATTAAATGTGCATATAGCCCTCGTCACAATTTTTTGCTAAGCCTAGTAAATGAGAATCCAATGCCAAATTGGATTTGGAGACCCTCTAAATCTAATTTATTTGTATTTTGGAAAATATTTGAAAAGAGATATTGTGCCCCAATTTTGATCTACCGTCAGTACACACACTTGACTTTATATTTTATAGATATAGATAGGTTAGAGGGCAAATTGTGAAAAATAAAAGAATACGGTACAAATAAAAACAACCGAGGTATACATTAAGGGTCCAAAAAGAAAATAACTCTCCTATAAATTCCGCCAAGGCTGTAACTCTCGACATATTTGTCATCCTTTATTCCGGCAATTGTAGGGTTTTCTCTCTCACGATCGACATGAATCTTTTACTGCCTCCATCGCCGTCTCCGCCACCGCTGCCGCCGTCGTTGAGCCCAATATCACAAAACGTGCCTTTGAAACAGAGTCCCCGCCGCAAAAGAAACAGAAGATCGATGAAGGAGATGAGAAGATCGGTGGTGACGTAACTTCCGTTGATGATGGCCTGAATGTAGAGGATGATGATAGTTGTAGCGAGTATGATTCGGAGGAAGATTATTGCCCAAATGGCACATGGAAAATGGATAAAGCTCTCCGGGAGAAGTACTACAAACAGGTTCGGGAGAGCGAGGTAAATCTTACCCTTTCACTTGCTCTATAATTTAGCTTTCTCCCACTGACGATTAATTCGTGAAAAGTTTGGAGTCAAATTAGCTATTTTCAGCTGATTTAGGCACAATAGTGCAAATTAAGCTATTGTTAGACCTTTGTGTTAAATTAAGAGAGGACCTGACTGACTTTAGCTTAATTCATGTTTTAACGAAAAGAAACAAATGACCTTAGTAATGGAGTATGCCTTTTGCATTATCTATGCCTCAGCCATGTAAAGTAGTGTGTATATATTCTCATTTTTATATGTAAAGCCATGGTTTCGTTGTGCTTGTGTTAATTTTAATCTGACTGTGCATGTCTGATTTTGCATAAATTAGCGAGGAATAAACTTAGACCAACGCTGTTCACTTTTGCTTGCTAACGTAAGGGATGTTTTATATTACAACAACAACAACAACCCAGTATAATCCCACTAGTGGGGTCTGGGGAGGTCAGTGTGTACGCAGACCTTACCCCTACCTGAGGGAGTAGAGAGGCTATTTCCGAAAGACCCTCGGCTCCCTCCCTCCAAGAACTCCCCACCTTGCTCTTGGGGTGACTCGAACTCACAACCTCTTGGTTGGAAGTGGAAGGTGCTCACCACTAGAGCAACCCACTCTTGTCATAAGGATGTTTTATATCATAGTATAGATAAAGGATAAAAATACTCTTATCCTTACTTAAGGGACTATCTAAGTTTATTCCTCTAAATTAGCAAAGAATCAATTGGTGCGTGATAGTTAGTTCATGAGATGCATTTCGGTATGTAGTCTTTGTTTACTGAATTTAGTACTAATGATGCACATTTCAAACAAATGGCAGAATCATGGGGTACAATGGACTCCGTCCACGCCTCCACGCCCTTTGGTTATTTCTATCTGTTATTAAGGAAGTAGAGTTAGAGAGTCATGAAAATTTACTTGCCCAAAGAAAAGAAAAGGAATAAGATAAATTATTTGTAGCTTTTACTTGGTTTTGAGTGGCTGTGTTTATATAGGGGTAACATATCCAAAGCAAAATATTATGTTATGTGGTACCAGCAGGCCCATATATTTTTGGATACTCTGTCTATACGGATTCTGCAATTCTTGTAAGGTTATCCTGTTACACAGCAAATTGGCTGCACTAGGTGATGTGTGTCTCTTATTAGTTTGGTTGTACTTTGGTAGGGTGTTGATATCGAACTGCTGGCTGACGACTGTCTTCCCCATGCCATACTACTTGGGTGATCGTAAGAATGTTGACAGGATGAAGGATTATGCTGGAAAGGCACTTAAGCTATACAATGATATAAATGTATACTTTCGCTGCACTTTCCATGTCTTCTCAATTTGTCTTTTTCCTTTGTTTTCTTCCGCTAACGAAGAATGTTACCTCTATTGATTTTTCAGGGAACCAGTTATGAGGTCGATGACATTTTGAAGGTGAATGGAGGTGGTTGTCGTGCCTTTATTTTCTATATTAGCTTTTCTGTCAATAATGGTGTGTACGACATCTTTCAAGCAAAGGTGGTGAAAGATATACCTTTTCATTTGGACTTTCCTATCATCAGGCCAAGGCTAAGGCTGTCATGGGGTAAAGGCTGCTATCAGAACCGTTGGACTTCCTGTTTCTCTTCTGATGTTTTCAGCATGTTAATATTTCTTTCTGGAGTTTTGGTGGAACCATACATTTATAAGTTATTAGCGTGAAACTTTGGGATTGTTAACTTTCTCTTATGCTTATGATGTTTGATCACCAATGAATATGCTGTTCAAATTTCTTATGAAGCTGAAGTTTTGGTGACAAATTTCATTTATATGCAAAAGTGAGTCCTATTTTATTTGGTAGGCACTTGTCAATTGCTTTTATTTTACAACTTTGCATGTAAGTTCTACTGATTTGTAGGGGTGCTTATCGGGCGGATAAAGGTTCGGCTTATCGGTTATTGGATTATAAATGTAGTAATCCGCTAGCCTATAATCCGCTAGCCATTCAATAAGACAACGGGCGAATTGGTATCGGATTAATGATTATCGGCTAAACAAAATAGATTTTTTTTGACAATCCTAGTCTCGTGAATACCAAACAGCTAGGGGTGCTTATCGGGCGGATAATTACGCTTAACGGTTTGGCTTATCGGTTATCGGATTATAAATATAGTAATCCGCTAGTCATCCAATAAGACAACTGGCGGATTGGTATCAAATTAATGATTATCGGACGGTTTATCAGCTAAATCAAATAAATTTTTTTTTAACAATCCTAGTCTTGTAAATAGCAAACGGTCAAACTGCATAGTTCACTGGCTTTTATCATTTTAACTTACCATTCAAAATCCTCACTACATAATGAAGACTTGTTATGGATCGGAGTACACAGAACAATCTCTGAAACAAACTTTTTGAATACTTTTAATAAAAATATGGTAGGTCCAGCCGATTTCTCCATTTTCTCCAACGAACACGCCAAAAATTCCATCTCAACAAATATGGAAACACACAGACGATTAGTAAAATTAGACAATTTCATAGGACTCCCACAATATTCCAATGGAACGGGCGTTGCAATAAATTTTATCAGCCACTATAAGGAAATGATCGCGAATTTATTAAACGTACCGCTTCCATTTTCTTGAACTGAAGTAGTCGCCATCATGTTAATTGTACCATATAGTGAAACTGATTTTGGTCGAACAACCGATAACCATCCGGAATAGTGCCAATCTTTCTCCAAAATTCATAATTCACTGAGTACATTCCAACAATGTAATTGCTATCCTTTGCATTAATCACAAGTGTAGCGACCACCTTATAATCTTTAGTAATAGAATCATAGGCAAAATCATATAGTGCTAATTCGTAATGACCAGTGTTTTAAAAGGCGTTTTCGGGGCGAGGCGCACCAAAAACGCCCTGAGGTGATGGTGTGGGGCGAAAGTCTCAAGAGGCGTACGCCCGGGCGTTTGAGGCGTAAGCCCCAGAGATTTTTTCAAATTAAAACAAAATTTGTTGAATAAGTCCTTCATACAATACCCAAATTCTCAAAAGTTACCTTAGTAATTACTCAAAAGTTTTAAAAAGGAACTGAAATTTATTAAATTTAAAAGTCAAGACCTTTTTTATTGATTGAAGCCCTAAATCATGGTCTTTCCCAATTTGTTTATCTTGTTCGCTAGTCTGCTAATATCTCCCAAAAGCAACAAATATTCAATTTTTTTTACAAATACAAAGAGAACTCCATTCTCCTTCGTAGCAACAAGTTTAAAGTTAACATTGCAGGTTAGTCATCCTTTTTGTTCCTCCATGTAGAAAATTTTATTCTTTTCGACTCAAGTTACTTGTGCTTATATGTAGCGTATAATAGATTGTTTTAACTAATTTTTTGTGGGGATGGAGCACATCTATATATATATTTTTCAGATATTTATAGTTTTCTTCCATTTTTATGCAATTTTACACGTTTATAAATATTTACTGTAATTATATTATTTTATAAAATATTAAAAAAATAAATACCTATTGGGCTTACACCCCATGCCTCGGGGATTACGCCTCGCCTTACGCCCACGCCTTTTAAAACACTGGTAATGACGAATATTAGCACGTCGCAACATGTAACTATCAGGCTTGGGAATCATTGCATTTTTTAATAGCAGGATTCAATAATACTATTATGTGGCTATAGATCATACATAACAAGCCATTACAAGTACTCATCAATGGATAAGAAAAATCAAAGGAGAAAACCGAGAGTGGCAGTTCGAGAGACATAACTTGAGAATTAACACTGAGATTGTTCCTATGATGTTCAATTGAGAATTAGAAATTAGGGATTTATCCATTTAGGATTTCAATAGTACTTTATATACATAAGGGTAAAATTATAAATATAAAAATTCTTAACGGATTAACAGTTTATCCGATAAGAAAATTGAGTAATCCGTCCCCAAACCGTTAAGCCGTTAATTATAAAATTGGCGTGTTCATTTGACCTTCATAACCCCATAACAGTAAGACAACTGATTTTGGATTGAAAAATTCAGAGTTTTGGTAGATCTTATCATTTTAGTTAAGAAACAACATTCTCTTCGTTTGAAGTGTTTAATACAACCTTGTTTGTCATTATATGTTATGAATCTGTAGTGTTGTAGGTACTTCCAACGTAATTATGAGCAAACGTCTATCTTATATTGTGCTTTAGGTTTTAGTTCTCTGTAGTAAATATGAAATCACTGAGACTTTATTTCCTTTTTAACTTATCATAAATAACTGACGAGCTAAAAACACACACTAAAATATGCTCACTAGTCGAATACAGTATAGAAAATATCGTATCCACATGGATTGGATTTAAACAGTGTTTTTGTAGCTTCTAGTTTTAATTGCTATCCAAGATGATCAACAATTTAGATTTGTGTGATTTAAAACTAAAATTTACTAAAAGTCTAAACTATTGGCTAATGACAATCGCAATAAGAGTAAGCAAGAAGATATCAAAGGGAAAAAATAGGGGCTGATTGGATAGGTGTAAGATACTTATTTGGGAATTAACTCTAGTTACTTCACTTATATGGTTCAAGTGAGTCTCTCGAATTCACTCTATTATGTTCAAACATTTAGTAGAAACTCCTCTCTCGATTAAGACTCAACCTTACGATATGAACTAAGTTAAACTTGGTGAAGATATGCAAGAATTCGTAGTGGATTGATCCTTAGCAGAACCTCTTTCGATTATCCTCCTAACTAGGTCTAAACATTAATTCAACTAGCCTCTTTCGATTACTAACAAGAATCAATGAATTCAACCAATAATATAATGCAGAACATCACAAATTATGCCTCTTTCAATTACATAAACAAGTGAATATATATGCAACAATAAAAATACCCAAAATGCTTCAATACATAAAACTAGAGTTAATATCCACAAACAATTCTCAAAGCACAAAATTCATAAATACCTACGGAAGAATTACTCCATGGATATGAAAAAATTTATCACAATTAAGTTTAAGTCAAAGGAAAACATAAAACATCCAAACCCTTGTCTTAAGTGAGGATGAATGGTGAAATCCTTGTGCTCTTGCTTCTCCCTCTTCTCCTTTACTTTCTTAGGTCTACATTATGTCAAAAAGTTCTCAAAATATCATTTTCTATGTATATATACCAAGTAGGGTCGGGCCCAAACAAATACACCTTCTCTTACGCGAAATAGGATACTTTTCCGGAGTTGAACGTGCGCGGCCGCGCACCTGGAGACTTACTTGCGCACTTGATCAGTGTGCGACCGCGCACGTGGGTGGCGTTCTGTTGGGAATTTGGGAAAACATAAAACATGAAAGTTGTATCCCTTTTAAATAGATTTTCAACGATGTATTATGGAGCCCAAATAGAGTCCGAGCGAAAAGTTATGTGTATTTTACTGGACACTACGCAATATGCCTGCTCTATTCTTCGTTTCGTTCCACTATCATCCGTTGATCCCCGAACTCGATACCAACTTAATTCTTGGGATTTTACTTAGACTTCAAAGTTCCAGAATACCTTGAATTCATTCCATAACATCTACATAGATCGAAATTACTCCTACAAGGCATACAACACAGAATTAGTGCAAAATACTAGCGATTAAAACTCCAACTCAATTAAAGTCCAGTAAACTATAGTGCGATAAGAGACTAAAATATGAGATTATATTCTTCCATCAACACCCCACACTTAAATCATTGCTCGTCCTCGAGCAATCAAACTACACTTCATAATGACACGACCTTTTTAAACAATTCTCCTAAATCATCACACCAATAATATTTAAAATAGACTATGCACAATACTGTAACATCTTCACCTCAAGAACTGACTCACGAGTACCACGCATTATTCACAACTTACTTCTCTAACATAGAGGTCAACGACATTACCTTTCCTTCATGAATCGAGTGCCCTCACAATAATAGAGAGTAGTTCCACACACAATAAAATTTAAGAACAATTAGGAACTTCAAATAGAAAGAATTCACTCACTCTCAGAAATAACATTCTCATGCCACAAAAGATGAACCATAGGCTTGCCCGTAGTGTACTACTCCACTAATTGAGTTCATTCAGTCAAGGATCAAGTAGGACTTTATATGGTTGTAATGTAAGCTGCAGGACAAGTAGAATACATTTAGATATAAGAGTGACTACACCTCCCTAAGCACTTTAATACATACATTTCATTCAAAATCCCACACTTATGTCAAACCATACTCCACCTTCACATCAATACACATTAACTCCCTAACTTCTTTAAGTACAATTACATCAAGAGTTATCACTTTCACAATAATACAACTATTTTTTTCTTTCTTTTTCAATTCAAGTGACTCTTACCTTTTCAAAACATTGCACCTTTTTCCTTATTTTATTAGTTCCACTCAAAAGCCAACCCAACCACCCCACACTTTAACTTTTACAATGTTCATACAATTTCAAGTGCTCACGAGAGGTAAAAGGTTCAAATAGATGGTTAATTCAAACAAAATAGGTAAGGCTTATAATGTGGTTGCCAAAAAAACAGGATTACATGCTCAAAGGAGTTAACTAAGATTCATAACAATTAGGTGGGTAAAATATATAGCTGGCTCAACAAAGAAATGCCTATATCACTTTCAAGAGTGAATGAACCTACCATTTCGCTTTGCAAACACACATGGCAAGTTCTAGACATCAAATGCAATGCACAGAATAGCACAAAACCTCACACACACATGGCATATAACTCACTCAAGATTGGATTTATCAAGACACTCTAGTCAAAGCAGTTAAGCAAAGTTAAGATTATATAATTTAAGGTACTTACACAAGAGTCAAAAACTGAGCCTAAGCGCCACAACTAAAGCAGTCACTATTCTCAAGGCATAACAAAGTCAAGAGATATTGCTTCCATTTCAAACCATAGAACAAGGTTTCCTACTCCTAACAAAAATAAAAACTAACTACACCTGGTTCAAACAAAAACTCTTGGAAAAGAACCGCGGCCCAAAGAAAAACCAAGGGGGACTTAATACACTAACTACAAAATAAAATCTTTTTGTCTTTTTCTTTCGACTTAATTCCCTCAATAAACCCGTCGAATGATATCCATCGTCGGGAAAATTGAAAATTTTAAATTTTTTATGGTTTTTTCATTTTTTTTCTATTTCTAACTACTACAACTAAAAAAAAGAAAACTAAAACCCACATTCAAATATCCCACCCTAAACTTTAAGTTGTGGCATGTTACCATGATACACAATTAAAAAGCATAAGGTAAAGGAAACTTCCCTGAACTTTCTTCTTTTCCGAGAACTTATGAACTCCACCTCTAATTCTGAGTTCATTCCTTGTTTTCCCTCCTTGGGTTTCTTTATAGATCTCATTAAGCCCAATTCTTCTGAGGATACCTACAAGACCCGCTCTTTTCTTTCTTTCTTGTCCTCATCTTGAGCGGTGAATTGCTCATTCATGGTGATCCTTAACTTGTTTTTGTATTCTTTTACAGGATCAATCCATACATATTTCTGTAAAACCCCAAAAATAAAATTCACATGATCAAGGTTAGATAAGAAAACAAACAAGAAGGGTCAAGTGAATATTCCTCTGGTATGTCCAAGACCATTTATTTTCCATTCTCTTCTGCTACATGTTGCAGATGTGGAAAGGTAGATGGGGGTTTGAACTGTTCTTTCGTTGTTTCACACTCAACCACAACCTTATTCTCGATCATCTCAGTTGAATTAGAGTTTTCTTGTACAGTGGAAATCTCCCTTTGTAGACACTCATCCTCTTAAGTAGGCTCATTCTCGCAAGGTATCTCCTCCATATATTCACCATCACAACGCAATGAGCTTTCTGAAACTGTACTTATTATTTGACTTACTTGCATTGTTAGGTTGTTAATGGCTTCATCATCTTGTGTAAATCTCTCTTCCACTTTATTTATGAACTTATACACAAACTCTTCTAAACTACTATTCTCCCTTTGAGGTGGTTGTCTCACTTCGCTTCCATTCCAGTTAATAAGGGTATTCATCCCAACCAGAGTCAAGATTGTGCCCATATGAATCCTCATAACTGTACGAACTAGAAACAGAGTGAGACTGTTCACGAACCATAGGAAGAATACATACCTGCTTGACTATCAACCCATAGATGATTTTCACTGCATTTAAAACACATAGCAGACCGCTGATAATATTCAGCTGCTAACTCTTCAACCGTTTTCTTAAGCTGGTTGTACTCCATCTTCACAATATTTAGATTTCAATATCTACAATATCTTCTCAAACTTTTTAGGAACTACAAAACAAATCTTGAAAAGAAGTTAACTAGTAGAGAAAATAAAATAAGAAATAAAAAGAAACTGTAACTTATAAACAAATATAAAAAACAACAAAAAAATTCCTGAATTAGTACTACAAACTATTTCAAACACTATTGATTGCCAATCTCCGACAACGTCGCAAAAATTTGATGAGCTAAAAACACATACTAAAATATGCTCGCTAGTCGAATTTAGTATAGAAAATATCGTATCCACAGGAATTGGATTTAAACAGTATTTTCGTAGCTTCTAGTTTTAATTGTTATCCAAGATGATCAACAATTTAGAATTGTGTGATTTAAAACTAAAATTTACTAAAAGTCTAAACTATTGGCTAATGACAATCGCAACAAGAGTAAACAAGAAGATATCAAAGGGAGAAAATAGGGGTTGATTGGATAGGTGTAAGATACTTGTTTGGGAATTAACTCTCGTTACTTCACTTCTATGGTTCAAGTGAGTCTCTCGAATTCACTCTATTATGTTCAAACATTCAGTAGAAACTCCTCTCTCGATTAAGTCTCAACCTTACGATATGAACTAAGTTAAGCTTGTTGAAGATATACAAGAATTCGTAGTGGATTGATCCTTAGAAGAACCTCTTTCGATTATCCTCCTAACTAGGTCTAAACATTAATTCAACTAGCCTCTTTAGATTACTAACAAGAATCAATGAATTCAACCAATAAGATAATGCAGAATATCACAAATTATGCCTCTTTCGATTACATAAACAAGTGAATATATATGCAACAATAAAAACTCCCAAAAAGCTTCAATACATAAAATTAGAGTTAATATCCACAAACAATTCTCAAAGCACTAAATCCATCAATCCCTAAGGAAGAATTACTCCATGGATATGAAAAAATTCATCACAATTAAGTTTAAGTCAAAGGAAAACATAAAACATCTAAACCCTTGTCTTGAGTGAGGATGAATGGTGAAATCCTTGTGCTCTTGCTTCTCCCTCTTCTCCTTAACTTCCTTAGGTCTAAATTATGTCAAAAAGTGCTCAAAATACTATTTTTTTCATGTATATATACCAAGTAAGGTCGTTCTCAAATAAATACACCTTCTCCTACGTGAAATAGGACATTTTTCCGAAGTTGGACGTGCGCGGCCGCACACCAGGAGACTTGCTTGCGCACTTGATTAGTGCGCGGCCGCGCACGTGGGTGGCGTTATGTTGGAAATTTGGAAAAGTGTAAAACATGAAAGTTGTAGCCCTTTTAAATAGCTTTCCAACAATATATTGTGGAGCCCAAACAGAGTCCGCGCGAAAAGTTATGTGTATTTTACTAGACACTGCGCAATATGCCTACTCGATTCTTCGTTTCGTTCCACTATCGTCCGTTGATCCCCGAACTTGATCCCAATTTAATTCTTGGGCTTTTACTCAAACTTCAAAACTCCAGAATAACTTGAATTCATTCCGTAATATCTACATAGATCGAAATAACTCTTACAAGGCATAAAATAAAGAATTAGTGCAAAACACTAGCGATTAAAACTCAACTCAATTAAAGTGCAGTAAATTAGAGTGCGATAAGAGACTAAAACATGAGATTATAGCCTACCATCAACAACTTATTATCTACTCTAAGCACATATATTGCTAGGTTGAAGCTGGTAAAAGCGTTCTCCTTTGCTAATTGTCATATGAAAATTAGTTAACTCTAAAGTGCTATTCGAGTATTCTTTCGGTCATCATCAATAAACTAAAGCTAACTTCTAAGTAAATAATAAGTTCAGGAGAAAAAAAAGTTGATCATTCGCTGAAACTCTCATTTATTGTGCTTATAAGCACACTAAAATGAATAAATTAAATAGGATTCTGCTAGGTTCTTCATTATAACTTCTCTGTGTTTATGACGTTAAGAAACCTATATGTTTTCTTGAAAAGAGCATATGCATGCCATTATAATGAAAGAGTTACTACAAAAGCAAAAAGTCAAAAACTCTTAATCTTACTGAATTAGGTGAAGATTGCATATCATGTTTGGAAGTGATGTTGGGCTATAATTACATATTTTTAGTGCATTAGTTACCTTACATTTTAGGGGCTTTAATACTAAATTATATTATATTTGTGCTTAATTGAGCTTATTTTATGTGTAGGTATGTTGAAAACGAAATTGGGAGCAAAGTAGAGATTTTATATGTATTTTATACACTACAAGAATAGAGCCATGATTATTTGATTGTTTGAATATACAAGAATTATTTTAAAAGTTACAAAGGAAATCAAAAGCAAAAAAAAAACGAGAATGAGAACAAAGGAAATCAAAAGCAGTGGAACAAAGAAATGAGAAGAAAGACAAAGCAAGAATTGAAAAGAAAGAAAGAAGAAGTGAATTTGGAACGAAATCAGGAGTTGGAACTAAAAGCAAGAAACGAGAAAGGAAAAGGAAGAGTTAGGCGACGCGAGCCACTTTGCTCACGTTAGAGCAAGCGTCGCAAGATTTCTTGCTCGCGTTTAAGGTTGCGGCGCGCAGTGGAAAGCTCGCGAAAGAGCTTGCGAGGCACGGTCTGTAGTGAGGTTGAGCGCGCTATAGAGCTTGCGAGGCACGGTCTATAGCGAGGTTGAGCGCGCTATGGAGGTCGCGAGGCACGGTCTGTAGCGAGGGTGTTCCGGATTTTTAAAGACTATTTTTTCTCGTATTTGGTTTTGGACTTGGTTATTTCGTTTGGGTCTTTTCCCTACACATATAAATAGTCATTAAACACCATTTTTAGAGGAGTTTTGTGACCGGAGGCAAGAACATCACGCGGAACCACTTTTGGAGGAGAAAATCATAGAGTTCTTCATTCCTTTATCATTTCTTTGTAATTTGTTTATGCAAAATACTTGTAAAATTATTACTACGAACATGAGTGGCTAAGCACTCTACGTTCTAGGGTTGTGGTTGACATGATTATTAATGTTTATTAATTACATCTTCGTTAATTCGGATTATCATCTTGTGGTTGTTTCTTTAATTCTAGTTTTCACTTATGAATTGTTGTAGCTACCAATTCACCCTACTATCTATGTTATGCTTGAGAAAGCCGTGTTTAGATTAGAGTAGAATTAGAGAAAGCTTGTTTCTGAACCCGTGGCTCGGGGGAAGATTTCGCATTTAGGATAGAAATATACCTAACAGTCTTGCTTAATTAAATACGGTATTATATTCGTTGATGATAGACTCAATACCATAAGAATATAGGATTGATATATTATGGGCAAGCGAGTAGTATTGTGGGAACATGCTATTCATATAAATGATCTGGTTAATTAGTAATCATAGATAATCTGGATTAACGAGTGTAATTATTGAACTTAATAGGATTGATAAACCAACCACAACCCTGGATTTTTCACCTCCTCTGAAGTAAAATCTCGTCATACACAATCGCATTCTTGATAATTTAGTTGTTATTTGTTTAATTCCGCAATAGTAGATTAATAAAAAAATATCACTCTTAAATATCTTGGACAATCAATTGATTTTAGTTTGCTTAGTTAACGATCAATCTAAGTCTCTGTGGGTTCGACATCCGACTTTTGAGTCACTGTATTATTTGACGACCACGTATACTTGCGTGTACTTGGGGAACCAATAAGTTTTTGGCGCTGTTGCCGGGACTTAGTTATTGATTGTTTAGTTAAGTTAAGCTTTTATTCGTTAATTTTTCAAGTTCTATTTTTAGTTTGCTTTAGTTGTGACAATGCAAGCTCTTCTCGTGAATGCGGAGGAGTAGGAGCGCAAACAATCTCCTTCCTCTTGATCCTGAAATCTAGCGAACACTTCATAAAGTGAGGAGGGAAGTTGAAGCTAGAACTAGAACACTTCATTTGATTTGGTGTCTGATTCATAGTTCTAGATGTTATTTCAGTATTTTGATTGCGCGAACAGGTTCATATGAGTTTTTTGGACTTGTGTGCATATTTGGTTTGGAGCCCGAGGGCTCGGATGAATTTCGAATAGGCTACGGAGTGGATTTGGACTTAGAATCATAGCTGGTGCCTTTTTGCTTCTGGTTTCTGTTGCATTTGCGAGATCTGGCTCGCATTTGCGAACATGGCTTCGTATTTGCGAGCCTGGCTAGTCTGGGGGATTCTCGCATTTGCGAGGCAAAAGTTCGCAATTGAAAACTTGCCCTTTCCACTTTTGCGAAGGCAGAGTCGCATTTGCAACTCAGCATTTTTCTGTTAATTTTTGCAATTGCGAAGAAAAGGTCCGTATTTGCGAGGCTGGGGGGTTCACATTTGCGATAACTGGGTTTCTGAGAAGAGTTCGCAATTGCGACCTCTTTCTCGCAATTTCGATGTTCGCAATTGCGAACAAGCTAAGTTAGACGGGATTTTTCTCATTCTTTCAAATTTTTAACCCTAAATATCTTAGAGGCGATTTTTCCAAGAGCTCTTTTACCCCAATTCATTGGTATAACCTATTTTCTTTCAATTACCCATTATATTTCAGAAGATTTCAACCTTAAATCTAGGATCTTCATGGTAGAAATTGAGGATTTGGGTAGAATTATGGATTTTTGTAAAATTAGAATTTAGACCTTAAATTGAGGTCAGATTTCGAAACAAATTACATAACCGGGCTTAGGGGTGAATGGGTAATCGGGTTTTGGTACGAATTTCGGGTTTGGACCAAGCGTGCACGGGAGTTAATTTTTTCAATAATATCCGAAATTGAACCTCTTTCATTCGTGGGTAGTTCCTAAGGCTTATTTTGAATCGTTTGGTTAATGATTTGCTAGATTTGGTTGGTTCGGAGGCTTGTTCGAAATGCAAGGCCGTAGTTAAGCTTTGAATCGATCTTGGAGCAAGGTAAGTGTCGTGGTTAATTTTAACTTGAGGGATTAGGACTTGTTTGCCTATTTGCTACATGTTTAAATGTTTGGATTCAACGTATATGTCAGGTGACGAGTACTTATGCGTTGTTGTTGGGTTAAAGCATGCAGGTGGGACTTGGTTTCTTGTAATTTATTTCCTTCTTTGATTATGATATCCATGCTTAGACTAGTTTATTACTTAAGTGATCATTCTTTCCGCATTTTATGAACTATTTGTGATAATTGAGTATTTTTGGAAGTTGAGGTTTGGTATTGTGGAACCGTAGTTGAGGTAAGGTTTATTCTTGCTTATTCTATCTCCCAAATATTATATATTCATTGCTACATGGGGGGGGGGGTGTTAAAGCACGAAGGGTGATGCCGTGTCGATTATTATTTCATTTATTTATTAATGCATAGTGAGGAAGAGAGTTAAAGCACGAAGGGTGATACCGTGCTGTATTTATCGTTTCATGACGAAATTGAGAGTAAAAACACCAAGGGTGATGTCGTGCCGTATTTACCATTTCATGGAGAGATCGAGAGTAAAAACACGAAGGGTGATGCCGTGTCATTATTATTGTTTCATGGTGTGGCTGAGAGTAAAATCACGATGGGTGATGCCGTACAGTCTTTATTCATTATGTTTATCTGTTTTCCTTGGTTGGATATTTACTTGACTGTCTTATGTTGACATTCCTGTTATAGTTATCGTATCCTGTTCCCTTTCGCATGTCCTCTCCCAAATCGTACGTGTTTAATCTCTATTCGTTGTTATGTTGCATATATATCCTCATTTGTACAAGTTTAATTATGTGGGTGTCCTGTCATAGCCTCATCACTACCTCGTCGAGGTTAGGCCTCGACACTTATAGAGTACATTGGGTCGATTGTACTCATACTACACTCTACACTTCTTGTGCAAATTTTGGTACTGGTCCCAGCTGTACGTGAGGTGCATCAGCTCAGATTAGCTTATTTGGAGACTCGAGGTAGATCTGCTGGCTTTCGCAGACCTTGAAGTCCCCTTCCTCTTTCCTTATTTACTGTTCATTTCATTCTAGACAGTTGTATTTATTTCAGACTGTATTTGTAGAACCTCTAAAAGCTCGTGTACTTGTGACTTCAGATCCGGGTTGTACTTAGATATTGGGTTATTATGCCACTTCGCACTTTATTTTAGTTTCATTTCTGTTTTATTGGTTAAATTGTTCTAAGTGTCTAAAATTGGCAAAAGAATTACTCTAACGTTGGCTTGCCTACCGAGTGAAATGTTAGGCGCCATCACGATCCCGAAAGTAAAAATTCCGAGTCATGATAAGTTGGTATCGTAGCACTAAGTTTAGGTCTCACGAGTCACGAGGAGGCTTAGTAGAGTCTGGAGACATTTGTACTTATCTTCTAGAGGCTATGGAGTTTAGGAACAATTTCACTTCTATTATTCTCTGTCGTGCCGTTTTATTCTATCATTGATGATTGAACTCTTCTATTCTTGTTTTCTCGCAGATGGGGAGAACACGTACTGCATCTTCAACTGGACAGTAGCCGGAGCCCCAAATGGAAACTCCTACGAGGGGCAGAGGTCGAGGACGAGGTCACACCAGAGGCAGAGGTAGAGGTAGAGCTTAGCCTAGACCTCGAGCAACAACACCAACAGTGGAGCCTCAGGTGGATTTTGATGAGAGGGTTCCAGCTCAGACTGTATATGTTGGACCAGCTCAGGTCCCGGAGGGGTTCATAGCCACTCCAGTGCTTCAGGACGCTCTAGTCCGTTTGGTGGGCCTTATGGAGAGTGTGGCCCAAGCTGATACATTTCCTGTGGCACCAGCCGTCTCTCAGGTTGGGGGAGGAGAACAGACTCCCGCTACTCACACTCCGGAGCAGATGGCTCCCCAGTATCAGACTCCAGCATCCCCGCCAGTTGGGGTAGTTTAGCCGGTTGTTGCGGCACAGGCCGGTGATAGGCCCGCCATGTCTTCTGAGTGCTTATTGAAATTGGAAAAGTTTACAAAGCTTTTCCCAGTTCACTTCAGTGGTGCACCTTCTGAGGATCCACAGGATTATCTTGACCGCTGTCATGAGGTGCTGCGGAACATGGGTATAGTTGAGACCAATGGAGTCGATTTTGCTGTGTTTCAGATGACGAGTTCTGCCAAGAGGTAGTGGAAGGATTATATGTCGACCAGTCCAGCTGGGTTGCCTGCTCTTACTTGGGACTAGTTCTCTCAGCTATTCCTAGAGAATTTCCTCCCAATCACACTGAGAGAGGATTACCGCAGGCAGTTTGAGTGTCTCCAGCAGGGCAGTATGACTGTTACTCAGTACGAGACCCGTTTTGTGGATCTAGCTCATCATGATCTTATCTTGCTTCCTACTGAGAGGGAGAGGGTGAGGATGTTTATTGATGGACTCACTCACCCTATCAGGCTACAGATGGAAAGGAGATCGGGGTTGATATTTCCTTCCAGACGACTACAAATATTGTGAGGCGGATCGAGATGGTTCTTGCACAGGAGAAAGGACAGGGTCTGATAAGAGGCGTCATCATTTTGGTAGGTTCAGTGGTGCCTCGTCTAGAGGCAGGGCTACTTTTGGTAGAGGCCATCCTCCCAGTCCATTTCACGCAGGGCTACTTTTGGTAGAGGCCATCCTCCCAGTCCGTTTCACGCAGCGCTCCAAGCATCTCACAATGCTTCAGGTGGTCGTGGCCCTCATATGTCTCATCCCAACCAACTAGCCTACAGTTCACCACAAGTTCCTATTAGTGCACCTCCGCTCCAGAGTTTTCAGGGTGGTTACTCAGGTCGATAGGGTCAGTTTCAGGGTCAGCAGTCACAGCAGTCGAGGACCTGTTATACTTGTGGTGGTATGAGGCACATCGCTAGATTTTGCTCTCAGGCATCGGGCAGCTCACATCAGCAGGGTTCTCATGCCATGGTCCCAGCATCGGTTGCTTCTCTGCCCGCTCAACCAACTAGAGGTAAGGGTCAGGCAGCTAGAGGTGGAGGTCAGGCCATTAGAGGTGGAGGTCAGGCCGTTAGAGGTGGAGGCCAGCCAGCTAGGGCCCATCCCAGAGATGTAGTTCAGAGTGGTGGGGCCCGCCCTGATTTTATGCTTTTCCAGCGAGGCATGAGGCTGAGTCATATGATGCTGTCATCACAGGTACTGTTCCCGTTTTCCATAGAGATGCTTCAGTTCTATTTGATCCGGGATCTACTTATTCCTACGTGTTATCCTATTTTGCTTCATATCTAGTTGTGCCTCGTGATTCTTTGAGTGCTCCTGTGTATGTGTCCACACCTATGAGAGGTTCTATTATTGTAGATCATGTCTATCGTTCGTGTGTGGTTACCATTGGGAGTCTTGAGACTAGCGTAGATCTTCTACTTCTTGATATGGTAAATTTTGATGTCATCTTGGGTATGGATTGGTTGTCACATTATCATGCTATATTGGATTGTCATGCTAAGATGATGACCTTAGCCTTGCCGGGGTTGCCTCGATTAGAGTGGAGAGGGACTCCTGGCCATTCTACCTGTAGGGTTATCTCTTATGTGAAGGCTCAACGTATGGTCGAAAAGGGGTGTCTAGCTTATTTGGCTTATGTTTGCGATTCTAGTGCGGAGGTTCCTTCCATGGATTCAGTACCAGTTGTTCGTGAGTTTCCAAAGGTGTTTTCTGCAGATCTTCCGGGGATGCCACCCGACAGAGATATTGACTTCTGTATTGATTTGACTTAGGTCAATCAACCCATTTCTATTCTGCCATACCGCATGGCCCCGCCAGAGTTGAAAGAATTGAAGGAGCAGTTGTAAGATTTACTTGATAAGGGCTTTATTAGACCTAGTGTCTCGCCCTGGGGTGCGCCTGTGTTGTTCATGGAAAAGAAGGATGGATTGATGAGGATGTGCATAGATTATCGACAGTTGAACAAAGTCACCATCAAGAACAAGTATCCATTGCTGAGGATTGATGACTTATTTGATCATCTTCAGAGGACAAGGTGTTTTCGAAGATTGATTTGACGTCTATCTACCATCAGTTGAATATTAGGGCATCCAATGTACCTAAGATAGCTTTTCAGACTCGGTATGGGCATTATAAGTTTCTAGTGATGTCATTTGGCTGACAAATGCCACAGCAACATTTATGGATTTGATGAACCGAGTGTTCAATCCCTACTTGGATTCCTTCATGATTGTATTTATTGATGATATCTTGATCTACTCCCGCAGTCGAGAGGAGCACGAGTAGCATCTTCGGATTGTACTTCAGACTCTAAGAGATAGCCAGTTATATGCCAAGTTTTCAAAGAGCGAGTTTTGGTTAGACTCAGTTGCCTTTTGGGGCATGTCGTATCGGCAGAGGGAATTCAAGTGGATCCTAAGTAGATTGAGGAAGTTCAGAATTGTCCTAGACCCACTTCAGCTACGGAGATCCGGAGTTTCCTGGGTTTGGCGGGCTATTACCGTCGATTCGTAGAGGGGTTTTCATCTATAGCAGCCCCATTGACTAGGTTGAACCAGAAGGGTGCCCCGTTCAGATGGTCAGACGAGTGTGAGTTGAGCTTTCAGAAGCTCAAGACTTCTTTGACTACGGCACCGGTGTTGGTGTTGCCCACAGGTTCGGGATCTTACACGGTATATTGTGATGCATCTCATATTTGGCTCGGTGCAGTATTGATGCAGGATGGCAGGGTGATAGCATATGCATCGCGAAAGTTGAAGATTCATGAAAAGAATTACCCTGTTCATGACTTAGAGTTGGCAGCCATTGTTCATGTGTTGATGATTTGGAGGCACTATCTTTATAGTGTGTTGTGCGAGGTATTCATGGATCATCGGAGTCGACAGTATTTGTTCAAACAAAAGGATCTACATTTGAGGTAGAGGAGGTGGTTGGAGCTGTTGAAAGACTGATATCACCATCTTGTATCATCCCGGGAAGGCCAATGTGGTGGCCGATGCCTTTTGGATAAAGGTAGTGAGTATGGGTAGCCTTGCGTACATTCCATTCGGTGAGAGACCGCTTGCATCAGATGTTCAGGCTTTGGCCAATCAATTTGTGAGGTTAGATGTTTCAGATCCCAGTCATGTTCTAGCTTGTACAATCGCTCGGTCTTCTTTGTATGAGCGCATCATAGAGCGGTAATTTGATGACCCTCGTTTGCTTGTCCTTAGGGACACAGTGCGGCACGGTGGTGCCCATCAGGTTACTGTTGGGGATGATGGGGTTTTGAGGATGCAGGGTCATATTTGTGTGCCCAATATAGATGGACTTCATAAGTTGATTCTTGAGGAGGCCCAAAGTTCCAGGTATTCTATTCATCTAGGTGCCGCTAAGATGTATCAGGACTTGTGGCAGTATTATTGGTGGAGAAGGATGAAGAAGAATATAGTTGCATATGTAGCTCGGTGTCTAAATTGTCAGCAAGTAAAGTATGAGCTTCAGAGGCCTGGTGGTTTGCTTCAGAAGTTAAAGATTCCTAAGTGAAAGTAGGAGCGTATCACTATAGATTTTGTTGTTGAACTTCTACGGACTCAGAGGAAGTTCGACGCGGTATGGGTTATTATGGACAAGCTGACCATGTTAGCACATTTTATTCATATGGAAGTTACATGTTCTTCAGAGTGGATGGCCGAGATCAACATTCGCGAGATCATCTATCTTCACGGTGTGCCCGCATCTATCATTTTTGATCAAGGTACGTAGTTCACCTCACACTTATGGAGGGCAGTACATCGTGAGTTGGGCACGCAGGTTAAGTTGAGCATAACATTTCATCCCCAGGTGGACGGACAGTCTGAGCGCACTATTCAAATATTGGAGGATATGCTTCGCGCTTGTGTTATAGATTTCGAGGGTTCTTGGGATCAGTTCTTGCCACTTGAGGAGTTTGCCTACAACAACAAATACCAATCGAGCATTCAGATGGCTCCCTATGAAGCATTAGATGAGAGGCGGTGCCGATCGCCAGTTGGATGGTTTGAGTCAGGGGAGGCTCAGTTGTTGGGTACAAACTTGGTACAGGATGCCTTAGATAAGGTCAAGATTATTCAGGATCGACTTCGCGCAGCTCAATCTAGGCAGAAGAGTTATACTGATCATAGAGTTCGTGATGTTGCATTCATGGTCGGATAGAGGGTATTGCTCCGGGTTTCACCCATGAAGGGTGTGATGAGGTTTGGGAAGAAGGGCAAGTCGAGTCGTAGGTATATCGAACCCTTCGAGATTCTTGAGAAAGTGGGAGATGTGGCTTACAGGCTCGCATTGCCACCTAGTTTATCAGCAAGCCATCCGGTGTTCCATGTGTCTATGCTCTGGAAGTACCACGGTGATCCGTCCCATGTGTTGTATTTCAGCTCAGTCCAATTAGACAAGGATTTGACTTATGAGGAGGAGCCAGTGGCTATTCTAGCCCGACAGGTTTGACAGTTGAGGTCTAAGAGTTACCCTTAAGTTCCAGTGCAGTGGAGAGGTCAGCTAATCGAGGCAGCTACCTAGGAGTCTGAGTCAAACATGCAGAGTAAATATCCACACCTTTTCACCAGTCCATGTAGTTTTCTATGTCCGTTCGCGGACGAACATTTGTTTTAGAAGTGGAGAATATGATGACCCGATAGTTCATATAGAGTTTTAAACTTTAATAT
The DNA here is from genome assembly GCA_000715115.1 of Nicotiana otophora. Classification (NCBI taxonomy): domain Eukaryota; kingdom Viridiplantae; phylum Streptophyta; class Magnoliopsida; order Solanales; family Solanaceae; genus Nicotiana; species Nicotiana otophora. Next base: position 3,320 of record AWOL01S0051253.1, on the reverse strand, counting down.
TTTGTTTCGAAACCTCAAAAAGCTCTTTTTTCTTTCCTCGATTTGCGTGCATGTCCCGTGTCTTTTTTCGGAAGGCTTTTATGTGAAACATTAATTAAACATGTGAATTCGTGCCATGAAAATCCATTTGAGTTGACTTCGGTCAATGTTTTGAGCAAATGGACCCTGATCCGTGTTTTGAGGTCCCTAGCTCGAGTTATCGCATTTTGTCAAAATTTGAAGTTTAAAGAATTTAAAAGTTTGACCAAAGTTTGACTTTGTTGCTATCGGGTCCGGATGTTAGTTCCGGAGCTTGGTATAGGTTCATTACTATATTTATGACTTGTCTGCAAAGTTTGGTGCAAAACAGAGTTTAATTGACATGATTCAGACGTCCGATTGTTAAAATAAAAATTCTTAAGTTTCATTAAAAATTTCATTTGATTTGGTATCCGATTCGTAGTTCTAGGTATTATTTAGTTTTTTGATCATGCGAGCGAGTTCGTATAAGGTTTTTTTGACTTGTGTGCATATTTGGTTTGGAGCCTCAAGGGCTTGGGTGAGTTTCGGATAGGTTACAGAGTGGATTTGGACTTAGAATCATAGCTGATGCCTTTTTGCTTCTGGTTTCTGTTGCAGATCTCGCATTTGCGAGCTTCACATTTACGAACTTGGCTTCACATTTGCGAGCCTGGGCAGTCTGGGGGATTCTCGCATATGCGAGGCAAAAGTTCGCAATTGCAAACTTACCCTTTCCGCTTTTCTGAAGATAGAGTCGCATTTGCGACTTAGCATTTTTCTGTCCATCTTCGCAATTGCAAAGAAAACGTCCGTATTTGCGAGGCTGAGGGGTTCGCATTTGCGACCAATTCATCGTATTTATGATAACTGGCTTTTGAGAGGAGTTCGTAATTGCCACCTCTTTCTCACAATTTCGATGTTCACAATTACAAGATATCACTATTGTGACATCTGCAGATGGGTAAAAGCTGAGGTAGACGGGATTTTTCTCATTATTTCAAATTTTCAACCCTAAAAACTTTAGAGGCGATTTTTCCAAGATCTCTTCTACCCCAATTCATTGGTATAACCTATTTCCTTTCAATTACCCATTATATTTCACAAGATTTCAACCTTAAATCTAGGATTTTCATGGTAGAAATTGAGGATTTAGGTATAATTATGGATTTTTGTAAAATTGGAATTTAGACCTTAAATTGAGGTCAGATTTCGAAACAAATTACATAACCAAGGTAAGTGTCGTAGTTAATCTTAACTTGAGGGATTAGGACTTGTTTGCCTATTTGCTAAATGTTTAAATGTTTAGAGTCAACGTATATGTCAGGTGACGAGTACTTATGCGTTGTTGTTGGGTTAAAGCATGCAGGTGAGACTTGTATTTTGTAATTCATTTCCTTCTTTTATTATGATATCCATGCTTAGACTAGTTTATTACTTAAGTGATCATTTTTTCCGCATTTTATGAACTATTTGTGGTAATTGAGTATTTTTGGAAGTTGAGGTTTGGTATTGTAGAACTGTAGTTGATGTAAGGTATATTCTTACTTATTCTATCTCCCAAATGTTATATATTCATTGCTACATGGTAGGGGGGGGGGTGTTAAAGCACGAAGGGTGATGCCGTGTCGATTATTATTTCATTTATTAATTAAAGCATAGTGAGGAAGAGAGTTAAAGCACGAAGGGTGATGTCGTGCCGTACTTATCGTTTCATCACGAAATTGAGAGTAAAGGCACAAAGGGTGATGTCGTGCCGTATTTACCATTTCATGGAGAGATCGAGAGTAAAAGCACGAAGGGTGATGCGTCAGCTCGGATTAGCTTATTTGGAGACTCGAGGTCCGAAAGGATTTCAGAGTGAAATGAGACACTTAGTCTTATAATTGAAAACTTAAGTTGGAAAAGTTGACTGGATATTGACTTATGTGTAAACAATCTCGAAATTTAATTTTGATAATTCCAATAGCTCTGTATGGTGATTTTGGACTTAGGAGTGTGTCCGAAAAATTATTTGGAGGTACGTAGTGGAATTAGGCTTGAAATGCCGAAAGTTAAATTTTTAGAAAGTTTGACCGGGGGTTGAATTTTTGAAATCGAGGTCGGAATCCGATTTTGGAAATTGGAATAGCTTCATTATGTCATTTATGACTTGTGTGAAAAATTTGAGGTCAATCGGACTTGATTCGATAGGTTTCGGCATCGAATGTAGAAGTTGGCAATTTTTGAGCTAAATTTCGGATTTTTTGGGAAATTAGTATTTTCTNAGGGTGATGCCGTGTCGATTATTATTTCATTTATTAATTAAAGCATAGTGAGGAAGAGAGTTAAAGCACGAAGGGTGATGTCGTGCCGTATTTACCATTTCATGGAGAGATCGAGAGTAAAAGCACGAAGGGTGATGCGTCAGCTCGGATTAGCTTATTTGGAGACTCGAGGTCCGAAAGGATTTCAGAGTGAAATGAGACACTTAGTCTTATAATTGAAAACTTAAGTTGGAAAAGTTGACTGGATATTGACTTATGTGTAAACAATCTCGAAATTTAATTTTGATAATTCCAATAGCTCTGTATGGTGATTTTGGACTTAGGAGTGTGTCCGAAAAATTATTTGGAGGTACGTAGTGGAATTAGGCTTGAAATGCCGAAAGTTAAATTTTTAGAAAGTTTGACCGGGGGTTGAATTTTTGAAATCGAGGTCGGAATCCGATTTTGGAAATTGGAATAGCTTCATTATGTCATTTATGACTTGTGTGAAAAATTTGAGGTCAATCGGACTTGATTCGATAGGTTTCGGCATCGAATGTAGAAGTTGGCAATTTTTGAGCTAAATTTCGGATTTTTTGGGAAATTAGTATTTTCTTATGGAATTAATTCCAATAAATTTTATTGACTGAATCGAATTAATTATGGATAGATTTGAGGCGTTTGGAGGCCAATTCACGAAGCAAAGGCATAGCGGAGTAAAGAATTACACTGTTTGAGGTAAGTAACATTTCTAAACTTGGTTCTGAGGGTATGAATCCCCGAATTTTGTATGATATGAATTGTTTGGAGGTGACACACACGATAGATGACGAATATGTAGACATGCACCACAGCAAGTGTGTCTTGAATAAATCATGTAAAATAGTAAAATTAAAGAATCGTGTTATTATCTGAACATGTGGCTCGTGTTAGAGAAATTGAGCTGAGGATCCTATTACAAATCATGTTTAGGCTACGTACCAATATTTTGGGACCCATGGGGTCGTGTTGTTATTGAATTAATTGTTCAAAAATATACATTTCATACTCAGTGATATTTGTCCATTGTGAGGATAT
>AWOL01S0051249.1:18805-29285 GCA_000715115.1 Nicotiana otophora | reverse complement strand
TACATACTACCCTCCCCAGACCCCATTAATGGGATTCTACTGGGTTGTTGTTGTTGTTGTTGCCTTAACTTGCTACTTGTCACTTATTTCTCTCATATTAAAATGTTTGTTTCTTTCATGATTAGTTTCTACTTTGAAAGTAAATTTGCAATGCTTGATATCGTTATGAAACTTTCCCTTTTTAATCAGACTTTCCTTTCCTTTTTTCTCTTTGAAATTTTTGTTTCTTCCTTCTTTCGTCTTTGCAGTTATTTTGATGAAAAAACCCACCAATCTGGAGAATAAGAAATTTGTGTGGACTTTAAATTTTAATTCCTTCAGTTATTTAAATGCACATGTACGACGTATCTTGGAATTTCTAAAACTATAATAATCCTCATGAGCAATAACTCTATATATGATGTTGATATCAATACCATTATTAAAAATAAATATACACTTAAGTTTTATAATTAGTAGGATATAATGCGAGACCTGGTCTAATATAGATATAGCAGGATCAAGACACCATGAATAGAGAAGACTTAGAACTTGCATAGTATTACAGCAAAGACACGATAATAAATTTGTGAAATTATTATTATTTTATAAGTAGAAGAGACTCCTAAATCTAAAGTGCGCGCGTGGCGCGTGTACCCTATCCCGATGAATAAATTTTATAATTTTTTTCATAAATAAGTATTAGATTACAAACCATGATTGACTCATAAAAAATTTATTTAAGCTTCTGACATTGATGACCACTGATCCTATATAGGTAACTCAATAAATTATGAAACTCTGCCTTATAGAAGTTCTCAATCATCATTCCTTATATTCAACTTAAACTAAGTTTCACTTCTATAATTTCATCTGCTCAACTTCACAAGTAATCATGCTTCCCTTTTAGTTTTAGCAAGAACATCATATTATTTGAAATATCTTATAAAAATTATTGTTGTTTAAGTAATCTAATTCTGAATTCAAAACTATCGCATTTTGCTTGAACTTTTTTTTTTTTTGAAAAACTATATTTAGTTAAATTATTTTGTGTGACATACTTTTATCGCAAATATTCAAAGATTTGTCAAATAATAAATATAAAGAAATCGATAATTTTGGTCTTTTAGAAATTTGAAAGTGAAGGTTGGTCCTACAACTCCTAGAAAAATAGAAGCTTAAAATTATTAATTATGAACCAATATTATACCAATTAATTTGATATTAGACACATCTAATAAAATATTTCAATAAAATAGTTGACGAGAACTTTAAACTTATCTAAGTAATGATTAAAATATCATTTGGCTTTATAATAAAAAAAGGTATTGTTACACAAATAGTCACCCAAATTCATTATTTACTTTTTCTAGCCGATATATAAATCATACATTTATTATATATAGTTATACATATATTATTATATATGAATTATACATATATTATACATATGCGGGCTATTTTTAATTGAAGAGATTAGATGTGCGGCTATTTGTGTTAATTCTTTATAAAAAAATACTCACGTATAAAAGATCACAAATAACAATATTAGTTGATCTAAGAAGTCTCGTATAATGCAAATAGTTTCTTACCTAATGTAACTTCTAACATGGTTATTATTATGTGTTTCAAATAATTAACTAAAAAGTTCAACTTTTTACATAGTTTACTTCGCAAAATTATTGCTAAGGAAAGTATTTTTATAATTATAATTTTACTCAATACTTTTAAGTTTCTAAATATTAGGAGTTCCTACATTATCCAAATAAGGAAAGATTTAATAGCCATAATTTTAGTTGATTTTAGGAAAATAATTAAATGACTTTTTTGTCTAGTGTGAATTATATTTTAAAAGGGTAAAAAAGGTGAACGACATTCTGCTAAGGGCGTTTATGCTTTTAATATAGTATACATATATAGATATAGATGTAGATTAGACATGCTTTTTAACCAAAAATTCAATTATACCAAATTTATAAAAAATTAGCAAGTTATTATCAAATTTGCTGTTTATGAAGATCATTGCCAATTTCAATACTCTCAATTACCTCTGTCTCGTTATAGCTGCTATGGATATGGAGAAAACTAAGCTATTTCATTAGAAGGTGAAGGAGAGAGGAGATGAGAGATGATGGTAGAAGAAGAAAAAGGAGAGATGAAAGCAGAAGAAGGATGGAGACAATAGAAGATGGAGAGAGGAGAGGAGAGAAAAAGAAGAAGTGTATAACGAAATTTCTTGATTTAAAGTGCTAATAATAAATTGTATATAAATTATAAAGAAAATACAGTTATACGTGTAAATTTGATACTTCAGAGGACTTTGGTAAATAAATTGAATTATAGGTTTGAAAAAATACCTTACAACAAATACCCGAGGTAGGATTACCGGCCCAGTCTGTCATCATATATGGACCTGAACATTGCAAGGCGAGGCCCAATAATAGCAATCAACTGGGCCAATATAAATAAAATTCCAGCTCCATAACCTGATTTTCTTCCCAACAATTCCATTACGCCTCAATCGACACAAAAGGGAGAGGATTTTTTGAGGCAAAAATCAATGGCCACTGAAGCACCGATAGAGGCGACGGAGGTTCCGCCGGCGCCGGATACGGTGGAGAAGCAGCCGCATAAGCTAGAGAGGAGATGGACATTCTGGTTCGATAAGCCGAAGCAAGGCGCCGTTTGGGCAAGTGCTCTTCGAAAAGCCTATACTTTCGAAACTGTTGAGGAATTCTGGAGGTATACAAAAAATACAAAACACGAGATCACTTCTAGATTCTTCTGGTTATATTTATTTGCCCTAATTTAGATTTTTAATGAAATTTTGTCAATTGTTTTATTAATTGGGATAATAGCACTTTTGATCATCAGTTATTGATAAATTCGGATTTTGTTCCTTGTAGCATTTAAGTAAGCCTACTTAACCTTGAATTCATTAAAATGTGTGTTTTTGGTCCCTTTACATAGGAAATATGTTACATTTAGATTAGTTTTAGAACTATATTACCCTAAAATAAGAAGTGCTAGTACAAATTTAACATAACATAGGGGTACTTAAATGATATTGAAAGTTAATAATTCGTTAAAGTTGTGTAGATTCACAAATAGAAGGATCGAAAGTGCACATTTTAATTAATTCAAGGTTAAGTATGCATAAGCAGATAGCACAAGGACTATAACTAGAATATGTCAATGTTTAAGGGACAAAAAGCACAATCTTCCATTCTTAATTAGTTAAGATGCTTTCATGCTGCAAGGGTCTATGTTGATGTAAGAGTATATGAATATGTTACCTTCACAAAAAGAGAGCATATATCTTGGACCTTCTTTGTGCTGGAAAACATATTGAAAATTATACTTTCTACTTCCTGCTTATATGACTCTGTTTTGGGACTTCGGGAATTTTTCTCCATTACGCTAATTATTGAGTATTATTATGGAAAAGTTCCATTAAGAATATTGTTCTATGCATCTTTTGCAATTTTCAAGAATCTAACTGCAACCAATGGGTGTAGCTAGTGGTGAATGAAGTGGGAGAAGAACCTTGAGGTCTCGGATTCAAATTACAGCGGCGGTGAAAAAAATACTAGTTCCCATTTGCAGGTACCCGGCGGAAGCTGGATACCGCATCATTAAAAAAAACAAGAATTTGAATTATTTAACAATCCAAAGCTTGTGATATGTTCTCTATAAAACTAACTTTTTAGATATCAATTTAGTGTTTTCTTCAACCACCACTAATATAATTATTGTCCAGTCAAGCAGTGTGCTACAAAACCAAACCGTGCATTTTTATCTTAAATTTCATAATTTCCCCAGGGATGGATTCTACCGCTGCAATTTATCCATACTTGGGATGTTGTGTGGCTTTATTTTAATTCATTGACGAGATATTATTATTTAGAAAGTGTAATAGTTGGATAGAAGCTGCTTTTAAATGCCAATTGAAGTGTTAGATCTTTCTCTTTGCAGTTTATATGATCAGATATTCAAGCCCAGCAAGTTGACCGCTAATGCGGACTTTCATTTGTTCAAAGCTGGGATTGAGCCCAAATGGGAAGATCCTGAGTGTGCCAATGGTGGCAAGTGGACTGTCACGAGCAGCAGAAAGGCTAATCTTGAGACTATGTGGCTTGAAACTGTAATAAAGTCTTCCCTTTGCTTCTGTTGGTTTCTGTTCAGTAGGCAGGATGTCATGAAAGCATTATGTTGATTAATTTCTTGCTAAAGATGCTCACATATTGTTTGCTGGATGGATTTCTTTTGGGCAGCTGATGGCATTGGTGGGTGAGCAATTTGATGAATCAGAAGAGATATGTGGAGTGGTTGCCAGTGTTCGTCGGAGTCAGGATAAACTTTCCTTGTGGACTAGGACTGCCTCCAATGAAGCAGCTCAGGTTAGTTTGGAATTCTCGTGGTGTCAAATAGTATCTGAAATTCTGAACTAAAAACTATGTTATTTTTCCCCCTATATCCTAAATCTGATATGAAATATTATTAAAAAAAGGATATACCAGAATATTATCTTTTTCTTAATGATGATCTGTCCCATCTCCAATTTTTTTGTAAATGCTGAAAAAGGAAAGCAGCTTTATTTGAGCACCGAATTTTGAGAACAAGAAAATAATGCCCTTCCCCATTGTGACCCATGGATGGAGCACTAGATCTGTTATTCAATATATAATTTAAATATCGATTAAAACCATCACATGCCTTAGCTAATCAGTGGCTGAAATTATTATTTTTCTTGGCAGGGAATCCTTGATATTTCCTTTCACTTATTCTCTAACCATAGTTGGCAGCTATGACGTTTTTGTTTATTGTAATTGTATAGCTTTTCTCTGGCATTTGTTCATTTTTCTTGATAAAGTAAATAATTTTATTAGTGATGGGGAGACCCCGTATACAAGCCTATACCAAAAAGCGGAGAACCTACAACAGAATACGGTTATCCATGAAAGAAATACACATAGGTACCTCATGGGTACACCAAAAAGAAACTAGACAAGAGATTGTTTTGCAATTTTACTAAATCATTATCAACCCCTTCAAATGCTCTCATGTTCCTTTCTTTCCATATAACCCACATAATGGCTGATGGGGCGACATCACATGCCCTCAATCTTCTGCTCCTCCTCCTGAAGGCCCAACTATGCAACACCTCCTTCATTGTGCCCGCATCACCCATTGTATTCCAAAAAAAAAGATGCTGGAAAATGTATCTTTTCCCCTCTGAATATGCAGCTTGGAGTTTGACATAAGTTCTTGTATTTCATTCTGTAAGCACTATTCCAGATTATACTAAAAGCTTATATTAGACATGTTCATCTTACAGTATTGCAATACACAAGGTTTCAATTTAAATTCGATTACATTTCTCCACTAGGTTCCCTTTTTTGTTTATGTTGTCTGACTGCGTATATTTCCTGCTTTTGACCATGTAACCTGTCTGGATATCAACAATCCTCACTCTTAACTTTTGTTTTCTGGCATGTTGCTACACTTGATGCTCCATGGTTTTGCAATGATATATGACTGGTTGGTTTTATGCTGCAGATGAGCATTGGTAGGAAGTGGAAGGAGATCATCGATGCTGAAAAAATATCCTATAGTTTCCATGTAACTTCTGTTGCCCCTTACCATTATTGCAAAATCAAGTGTCTTTTATCTTTCCTCCTGTTAATTTTTTTCTTTCTTAATCAACCTTTCTTTTGGTTGTTGCAGGATGACTCTAAAAAGGAAAGGTCAGTTAAGAGTCGATATAATGTGTGAATTCCCTTATTGTGTGGGATTGACACCGGTCCCTAAGTTTACTGAAAATTGTACGATTAGCATTAGTTTGCGCTTGTCTGCTGCAAATTTTGATTTTCTTGAAATTTATTCGTACTTGATATGTATCTTTGGATGTATTGTGTTAAAGATTTTGTTTGCTTCTTTGTTATTGTCTAAATTCTGCCCCATGTCTTAATTTAGTGATGCGAGTTCTGCATTTTTCATTCCCCAAAGCCAAGGGACTTCTCTTCTGTCAAAAAGGTTTAGTTGAGTGATAACTAATTTGATATGTAGCTTATTGTAATGAAAAGAAGAAATTTAGATAGAGCTCACCGTCTAAGAGGTTGAAAATCATCTAAGGAAAATGATAGTAGCAATAAACTGCTCGAGTGAGGCTATCACTAGCTAAAGTACTAAGTTACTACCAAAATATGTAGCACTTCTTCATACGATGCAATAGTCACAACTCAAACGTTTCGTGCTCTCACATAGAGTCCTATCGTTTTGCATCCGTATGAGAATTTAAGAAAGAATACTCTTTTAAGTCCAACATCTGTTCGTTACTTTGACGTCTTTAATAATACACTCTTCCAAATATTCATTGGCTCTTAGTTTGCACTAGGGGTGGCAAACGGTCGGGTTAGGTTGAAAACGGGTAATGTAAAAATGGATAAATTATTCGATTCAATCCATATTTAATACAGATAAAAAATAAATTAATGGCGGATACTATGGATATTCATATTATCCATGACTTCTTGAATATATCACTTTTGAAAGAATTCTTAGTCTTCCAAACTTGAGAAATTCCCAATTTGATGTAACAGTTAAACTCATTGGTTATGCATTGATTATTATAGATTATTTATTTTTTAATTGGATAATATGAATCTTATTCATATTTATCCAATTTTTAAAAAGTTCATTATCCAACCTATTTTTTAATGAATAATATGGATGAATAACTATTTTTTAATCCATTTTGCCACCGCCAGTTTGCACCCATCAACTAGGATTTCTCCCTCAAAGCCAGCCTTGCGTGAGTTGCCTTGTGCCGTTGCGCGAGAGGAATTATCAATGACGCAAAATGGTGTGCTCCATTTGTTCCATCATCTAGGACACATTATTTGGAGAGTCAAAGAATTTTTTTTATTTTATTTTTTCAAATTTCTTTTTAATATTTTGAATGATTTACAAATATGACTAGTAGTATTCCATGTAAGGTTTTTGAATATGGAAATGTCATTTTAAAAAATTTGAAGAATTTATGTTTGAATTAACACCGAAAATTAAATGTAGCTTGATACGTGTATTTTGAATCTCCAATTGACATTAAACGGAGTGATAAAGATTCTATGTCTCCCCGAACACAAGATGTTTCCCATGTTTGGTTGATTTAAATATTTTAAAAAATATATTCCTCTTGAGGAAAATAACTTCCATACGAAAAGGAGGGAAAATATTTTCAAAAGCTCTTTATCAACTTTACCAACCCATTTCCTACCCCCACTCTCCCACCCCAACTCCACCTACCCTTCCCCAACATTGTCACCGCCACTCCAGCTCCTAGACCCTAATCTACCATCCTCCCGCCCCTTACCCATTTCATCTAATATAGTGTGCCTAAATTATAAACTTTCCGATAATATTTCTGCTACCTAACCAAATATCGGAAACTAAATTAGAAAAATCACTTATTTTTCAAGAAAATATTTTCTTTCGTATCAAACACACCCCTTATCACCATTACTTTTCCTGAAGACCTGCCTTTCTTTTCGATAATTTCTCTTTTACTTTGTTATTTCCTTAAAAGGGTTAATATAATGAATATGGATACAATCCAAGTGTTAAAAACAAGAAGGCATACCTAGTAGACTACAATGCATATGTTTGAATAGTACAGATAACTAAGTTGTATCAACATTGAGTTGTTTCAAGTACACAAAGCTATAGCTAAGCTATTTGATCATAATAACATTTCCCATGTCAATGGTATGGGACACCATATTATAATATATAAAGCTGATATCAAGCAAGAAATCCAAGTCTTTCACCATTCTTCTTTGCTAGTCGGATCAATCCTTGCCTTTGCTTCTGATCTGCTCCTATTGATTTGCAGAACTCTGTGATTACCTGAAAAACAAATACAATAAACATAATTCTCTTTTAGTATTAGACTTAGTAGAAAAATGTACCTCCCTTGTACAGTCACTCACACCTCTCTATAATAATATTTCTATATAACAATATTTTTGTATAACAGTCATTCACTATGAAAGTCAAATTTCTTTCGGGACCGATTTTTATGTTCCGTTATAATATATATATTCTTTAACAATACTTCACTATAGCAACCAAAAAAATATCGGAACAAACGAGGCTCTTATAGAGATCGTTTGAGGGGGTGTGTGTATAAATCTCTTCAAACTTATGACACTATCATTTGCATTCTGACCTCTTAACCATTAGACTATTCTTTTGGTGATTCAACACCACATTCAGCTAAGAAGAAGTATCCAATAAATTGTCTTTGACAAAATCTTTCAAATATTGTCTTACTTTTGTTAACATTTCGTAGTATTTTTCATGTAAATCTTCAATTTCAAGTTTTACTTTTAAAAAAATGAATTTATCAAGTATACGAAACTACAAGGACAGCTAGTCAAAGTCAACATTGAAAAGCATTACTCTATTTTGCTTAGAACAATAGAATTAGAACTTAGAACCAAAACCTCTATGGTGTAAAGACCCGAGGTACTTCAAATCCAGTTGGCACGCATTATTCGCATTCTGAATATATATAATCAAATTTGAATTGGAATTACAAACTTAAATGGTAGTTTATTGAGTCCATATTTTATACTCATATAAATGTCATTTATAATCTTAAGGATTTAAAGCTTCTAAATCTAAAATCCAAACACCTTTCCAAATGGACAAATTTGTAGACTTAGTGCTCAATTTGAGCATCAACTAGTAAAAATTATATTTCATCAATTTTTTGCGAACAGCTGTGATATTTTATTTGATCTCCAACAGGGCACTTTGATAGACCATTCAGTATGGATAAGAAATCTACGAAAATTTAATGCAAAAAAATAGTTTGACCAAAATTCCACAACTATAAAAACATTCAAAAAAAAATAGGGAGAAAAAAAAGGATAGGACTAAGGAGTATAAACTAAAAGCAGTCAGCTAATGCATCGAAAAGTGTTCCCTACCGGCCAATGAAGTGAGTGTTATTCGTGCGATATCAGCGTCGCGAGAGTAACATATATACCAAATAGACAAATCGAGATATGTGCAAGCTGACTGGATGGAAAACAAGGAGTCAGCTATTATAGAAGATCATTACCTGAGAGTGTAAAGCAATAGCTTTGCCCCTAAGCTGGTTGAAACGTTTCTTGCCAACAATATTTCTAGTGACAACAACAATAGGAGCAAATAGTCCTTTCCCTTCATTAACATTCCCCATCATTGGCCTTGATCTCACTGGCTTCCCCATCCGTACGTTCATTGGCACTTTCCTAGCAAGTAAGGCATAATCTTCACCACCAATAGATGAAGAAAAAGTAGTAGCTGAAATTGAAGTTGTAGTTGTTGCCATTGAAAATACTTACAACTTTTAACTACAAGCTACTAAAATCTTCAATATTGAAGTGATAATGTAGGGGAATTCTTTGTTGGTGTGTGGTTGAGTTTTAGAAATTGTTGTGTTATAAAAGATTTTTTTGTGGTTTATGAAGAAGAAGGGGTTGTTGTAAACTTGGTAGCCTTTGGTTTTTATTGAGTGGTAGTGAAGGAAAGGAAAAGGAAAAGGAAAATGGAATGTTGAGAACCACACAATTAAACTGGCTGGCTTTGATTTTTGTATTGGGCTTTGATTTTTTCCCAACTACACGTATTTTATTTTACTTTGAATAATAGGAGTAAGATTTTTCTTGTTTTTATGGTCCCCATATTTTTTCTTCATCCCATCTGTTTGGAGATCTGTATCTTCTCTGTTAGTGGTTCTGTTGCTTCCATATGGGGTCCACCACCATCCATTCTTGATCATCCATAAGGTGAAATTGTAGCCGTGTGATTCATTGATTGTTTAAAGTCTTTTAATGATCACAAATTATGAGTCACAATTTTGGAGCTTGAACTATTTTATTCTATATTTCTATTTAAATGTTATTATTGATGAATTTTGTGAACCACCTAATTTAACGTTTAGAATTGCCGAGCGTAAGTTTTAATTATTTATTTCAAGTGTAGAAGAGTAATTTTTTTGTGAAAATTCTCATGAAATACGCAGCCACTATCCTTCGAATGCGCACGGTCATAGGAGCTTACATATCGAACATATAAGGACTTTGCTCAAACTCGCTCGCGAATAAAATGAAAATCAATTTTCATATGCTTTGTCCGAGTATGAAAGATGGGATTAGCTGTCAAATACGTAGCACTTAAATCATCACACCATAGAGTAGGAATAGAAGAAGAAAAAGAGAAGGGTCTGGAAGTTAAAGAAAGAAATATCAGAAGAAAACAAAATGAAATGACTGTCCAACTTTCTTATTCAACACTTCTTTGTTTATATATTTACACTTAAGATGGCTAGCTATGTAATGATATAATGGCTATCTAAGTAATGTAACTTGGCTAAAGTATGAAATATAAATTGAGTTACAAGTTGGGCCTTCAACCGACTGATGGGCTGTTGTTCAATATGGTTAATACC
>AWOL01S0051249.1:6326-17016 GCA_000715115.1 Nicotiana otophora | reverse complement strand
CCCCCCCCCTCAAGCTTGAGGGTGATACAACGCTAAGCTTGCCAAGAAGCAAATGGTGGAGATAACCAGGAAGGGCCTTGGTCATGATATCTGCTAGCTGAGCAGAACTTGGGACAAAATGAAGAGAAATCAAACCAGCTTGAAGGTTGTCCCGGGCATAATGACAATCTATTTCAATATGCTTAGTACGTTCATGAAATACAAATTTTTTGGCAATATGCAAGGCAGTCTGATTGTCGCAAAAAATAGGGACAGGGCTGGTGATAGACAACCAAGATCACCCAAAATTCTGACCAACCAAGAGATCTCAGCAACAACTTTCCTTAATGCTCAATATTCTGCCTCAGCAGAAGACAAAGAAATAGTTGGATGCTTTTTGCTTTTCTAGGAAATAGGACAACCACCAAGGGCAATGTAGTACCCAGAAACAGATCTCCTAGACTGAGCACAAGCTGCCCAGTCAGAATCAGAGAAAAATTTGAGATCCAAATCAGAAGAACAAGGCAGAAGGATGCCCAGATCTGTAGCATTGGACAAATACCTCAAAACATGGAGGGCAGCCATCATGTGAGGAATCTGAGGAGCCTGCAAGAACTGACTCAGGTGTTGGACTGAAAAAGTAATATCTGGCCTAGTGTGTTGAAGAAAATTCAGCTTCCCAATAATTCTCCTATAACCACTAGGGTCAGAAAAAGCCTTTCCCATGTCAGTAGTGAGTTTAAGAGAAGAATCCAGGGATGTATTAATATGACTGAAGTTCTGGCAGTTGAATTCAGAGAGCAAATCGGTGGTGAACTTAGTCTGGCTGACAAGAAAATCCTAGGGAGTGTGAGAGACCTCCATACCCAAAAAATAGTGAATGGTGCCCAAATCCTTGATCTTGAATTGATCATCCAAGAAAGCCTTCAACCTGTCTAGCTCAGAAATATCATCCCCAGCTAGGAGGATGTCATCAACATAAACAGCCAATACAGTGAGTGAGTCCCCAACAGATTTGGTGACGAGAGAGTAGTCATTCTTGCTAGAAAGGTAGCGTTTGGTAGACAAGGCTTCAGACAGTTTGGAAAACCATTGTCTTGAGGCTTGCTTAAGACCATATAGGGACTTTTTGAGCTTGCAAACCAAAGGAGGAGTGGAAGAAGAATAGGGTAGAGAGACCTGCAGACCTAGGGGATCTTCATATACACTTCTTCACGGAGATCCCCATGAAGAAATGCATTGTTAACATCCAATTGATACACAGTCCATTGTCGTTTGGCAGCAAGGGAAATAAGACATTTAATGGTTATAAATTTGACAATAGGAGAAAAGGTTTCCGTATAGTCTATACCCTCCTTTTGTGTGTCACCTCGAATGACCAACCTAACCTTGTATGTCTTAGTTATTCCATTAGATTTCGGTTTTATCTTATATACCCATTTACAAGGAATGGGTTTCTTTTTAGGGGGCAGTGGAACAATGTCCCAAGTATGATTGGCTTCAAGAGCCTGAAATTCCTTAACCATGGCCTCTTGCCAAGCAGGAGAGAAAACAGTCTGATGATAATACTGAGGCTCATGTGAGTACAGATCAGTAGTGGAAAGCTATGGAAAATCAGAAACAGGGGCAGAAGGAACAACAGAAAAACAAACATAGTCCTTAAGGTATGTAGGAGGATGACAAGTTCTGGTAGAATGTCTGGGAGGTGGAGTAGAAGGAAGAGGTGGTTAGCTGAAGAGTGGGGGAAAGAAGGGGCAGGAGATGAAGTAGAGGGAGTTAAAGTAGGGGGAGATAAAGAAAGGGACTGAGGAGTTAAAGGAGGAGAAAGAGAAGTATAAATAGGGACAAAGTCAGAAGAGGGAGCTGGAAATATAAGAGTTGAGGAGGAATGAGGAGAATAAGAATAAGGGAAGATGTGCTCATGAAACACAACATCCCTTGAGTAAACAATTGAGGAATTGGACAAATTGAGCAACTTATAACCTTTCTTGCCACAAGGATACCCAAGAAACAAGCATGAGATTGCCCTAGACTGAAATTTGTCCCTACCAACCTTGGAAGAAGTTGTATAATATATGCATTCAAAGGACTTAAGATGATCATATGATGGGGGATGACCATGCAATTTCTCATAGGGTGAAATGTTATTCAAAATAGTTGAAGGAAATCTATTTATAAGATAAGTGGCAGTAAGGACACAATCACCCTAAAACTTTGTAGGTAGATTAGATTGAAATAGCAAGGCCCTAGAAGTTTCAAGTAAATGTTTATGTTTCCTTTCAATGACACCATTTTGTTGAGGAGTGTGAGGAATGATGGTTTGGTGTAGGATACCTTGTGAAGTAAAAAAGGATTTTGCTTCAGAACTACTCCCACGTTCAAAAGCATTGTCAGATCTAAAAGACTGAACTGATGTATGAAAGTGAGTCTTAACCATGAGGGTGAAAGCCTTAATAATAGACAAAGCATTTCCTTTACATGAGAGTAGATGAGTCCATGTTACTCTAGTATAGTCATCTACTAAGGTTAAGAAGTATCTGAATCCATTATATGTATTGGTGTGGTAAGTCCCCCAAATATCAATATGTACTAATTGAAAAGGTGCTGAAGAATGAGTTGAATAATCATTAAAAGGCAATCTTTGTTGCCTGGCCATAGGGCAAATGGGACACAAAAAAGATTGCTTAGAAGAAATTTTATTAGAAAGAAAAGGAATTGATTTCATTCTGTGAAAAGGCTTATGCCCCAACCTTTGGTGCCAAAACAAGTCTGCTTTGTTTATTGCAACAAATGGGGTACAAGAGGGACTAAGGGAAAGTGGATTGTTAACAGAAGCAGAAACATTACATGTACTGTCAAAAGGTAAAGAAACATTATATGTATTTTGTGAACTAGAATTATGAGATGAATCAGTAGCTTCAGTGTGAAGAAAATATAGCCCATGTATAGCTTTACCAATTTCCAGTGGCCCCTTCATAGAAAGGCCCTGTAAGAAACAACTAGAATTGGTAAGTATTGCATAACAATGGAGTTGACAGATGAGTTAATAAATGAAAATCAAATTGAACTGAAAAGAGGGAACAATCAAGACATTATGCAAAGTTATATCACTCCTAAGATGCAAAAAACCAGTTGATATAACCTTGGCTTTATATCCATTAGGCAAGGTGCTTAAGAATGGTTTGGGCAATGGTTGTAAATTGTGAAGAAGATGTTTGTAGGGTGTCATATGGTTAGTAGCCCCTGAGTCTAATATCCAAGAACCAACACTTAGATGAGTGGATGCACACACATGATAACCATCAGAAGTAAAAAGTGTACTACTTAATAAGCTGAACAAACCTGCAAAATTTGCATAACCAGTATCTTCCTTGGATGATATATCACCATGAGGACCAGAAGAGACATGTGTTTGCTGCAGGAGTGTTATGAGATGCTGGTATTGTTCTTGAGTAATACCATGAGCTGAATGTTCAATAAGATGGAAACCAGAAGTTGGAGGAATGTGATTGTCAGCTTGAACACAAGAAGCAGATCTTTTAGATTTGGTGAATTTAAAATCAGGAGGAAAATCATGTAACTTGTAGCATTTCTCGACTATATGTCCAGGCTTCTTGAAGTACTTGCATGAGATAGAATGCCCTGACTTCTTTGTCTCAAAGTTGACCCCCTGATTAAAATTTCTCTGACCTCCCACAGGTGCAGAATTGACAGAAAATGATGCAGAATCATTGGAGAAGGTTGATGGGAATGATGAAGATGAAGACTCCCTCTGTTTTTCATCATATTGTAACATGGGGTATGCCTTACTAATAGAGGAAAAATGGAAAATGAGTAGAATGTTACTCTTTACTGAAGAATAGGACTCATTTAGTCCACTTAAAAACTGGTAGAGTTTTAATTCTTCTAGAAACTTGGACAAAGCTCCACAAGAACACACAAGGCCTACATATGAAGTATGTAGTTCATCCCATAGACTGCCCATTCGAGTAAAATAGGTAGCTATGTCAGAACTGCCTTGAGACATCAAGCCAATTTCTTTTTGAATCTGAATGAACTTGGACCCATTGGACTACCCAAATCTCTCATTGATATCTAACCAGATTTCTCTAGCAGTGTCATATCCCAAAACAATGGTAGCAATGTCCCTGGATAATGAATTGGTGATCCAAGCGATCACCATATTATTGCATCTCTCCCAATGAGGATAATATGGCGAGTCAACAGAAGGTCTAGCATGTCTAACATTGATGAGTCATAATTTATGTTTGGCAGATAGGGAAACTAGGATGCTCTTACGCCATGACACAAAACCAGTTCCATTGAAATGTGGAGAGACTTAGTAAGTATCAGGGCTATTAGAAGGGTGTATGTAAAAAGGATGTGAAGGATCTATAGTAAAAGGTGCAAATCCTTCGGATGAGGTAGAGGAATTCGCAGTATCACTATCAATTGCCATTTTTACAGAGTTCCACCGCAAAGTACAAAAATTCCACAAAAAAAAAACTTTATACACAAGGAATTAGGACATGCAAACTCAGAAAATCAGAGTAGATGTTACCAATCTCCTTCAAGAGGTTGGAGAATTTCCAAAAAAAGCACAGCTTCTGATGTAGGTGAAGTGCGAAAATCCTAAACCGATATCGGAGTTGATTTCACAGTACGAAGTAACGTAATCAAAATTCACATCAAAGTGAACCAGTATCAAACAATCGAAGCAAGGAAATCCATATCTAAGACAAACAATTGATGGATAAACTCAGAAATTAGGGCTTGGACTTTGTCGAAGAAAAATCCATAAATCAGCTGCGAGGGTAATGCCGGACTAACGAGATGATGGTATCATAACATGGTATGATACCATGTTATGATAAAAATCAACCCAGTTATGGTGGGATTTTCATGAAAGAAAAACCCTACCATCGTATGAGAGAAGAGAAGGGACTGGAAGTTAGAGAGAGAAATATCAGAAGAAAAAAAATTAAATGACTATCCAACTTTCTTATTCAGCACTTCTTTGTTTATATATTTACACTTGAGATGGCTAGCTATTGAATGATACAATGGCTATCTAAGTAATGTAACTTGGCTAAAGTATGAAATATAAATTGAGTTACAAGTTGGGATTAGCTACTTGGGCCTTCAACCGACTGATGGGCTGTTGTTCAATATGGTTAACAGAAAAACAACCAATCTCACGTAGAAGATGCTCAATCCAAATAATTTCTGAAGTGGCAGTCACAAGAGCTCTATACTCTGCCTCAGTACTAAAGCGTGACACTGCTCGTTGCTTACGTGATGCCCATGAAATAAGATTAGATCCCAAAAAGATAGCAAACCCAGTAGTAGATTTTAGATCATTTAGATCACTTCCACAGTGTGAATCAGTGTACCCATGCAGCAAGGTGGATGTGCCTTTAGCAAAAAATAAGTCATGAGATGGAGTTGCCTTAATGTATTGTAGAATACGTTTGACAGCAGTCCAGTGAATATCTATAGGGCAATGCATGAACTGAGAAACCTTGTTAACTGCGAATGCTATATCAGGTCGGGTAAAGGTCAAGTATTGCAATGCACCTACAACACTCTGATACAAGGTGGAATCATTGAATTGACTACCTTCAGTGGAAGAAAGTTTGGTTGAAGGAGAAGTTGGAGTGGAAACGTTGCTATAGGAATCCATCTGAACATGTTTCAAGAGATCACCCACATTTTTCCCTTGTTGCAAATGCAACCCAGCACTTGTCCAATGCGCCTCGATGCCCAAACAGTATGAGAGTTTCCCCAAGTCACAAACCGTAAACTTATTCTGTAGTTGAGTAAGGAGAGACTGCACAAGAGTAGAGTCAGAGCCCATTACTAAGATATCATCAACATAGATTAGACAGAAGAATTTTCTTTCACCAGCATACTTAAAAAAATGAACTATCATTTTTGGATCCCAAAAATCCTAATTAAAGTAAGGCATCAGTGAGGCATTTATTCCACATTCGGGGAGCTTGTTTCAGGCCATAAAGGCTTTTGAGAAGACATACATGGTCTGGTCGAGTGAGATCAACAAAACCCGGGGGCTGAGACATATATACTACCTCATCGAGATAAGCATAAAAAAATGAATTTGAGACATCTAGCTGGGTGATATGCCATTGATGAGACATATCTAATAAAAGCAATAACCGAATAGTTGTCGGTTTTATAACCAGGCTAAATGTATCAACAAAATCTACTCCCGGACTTTGGTGGTATCCCTTAGCCACAAGCCTTGCTTTATAGCGATCCAAAGATCCTTATGCTTTTAATTTTATTTTGTAAACCCACTTACAACTAATTACATTTTGGGATGGTGAAGGAGGTACTAATTGCCAAGTACCGTTTTGAATAAGAGCATTATATTCTTCAGTCATAGCTCGACGCCAATTGGCATCCTTAGTAACAAGAGGGCTTAGGTGAGACTGAGCTAGTTCCTAACAAAGAGAAAGCTCTCTTTGGTTTCAATGCGCTCGTGTGACCATTCTGTGAGTAGATTGATTAGTGGAGTTCCTAGGTCTAGATGGTAAAGATGATGTTTCAACCATATTTTTTGCAGATAAGTCAGCATAAATCGGTATGCTCGATGGAAAAGAGGAAATATCATTACCGGTATGTCCATGAGCCACACTTGTTGATGGAAGTGATGATGGCCTTATGGAAGAAGTCGAAGGTGTGGAGTTGAGATAACTCTGGTTCTCTGGTAGTGAGGTAGTGGTTGATGTGGCCTGTTGATAAGATAGATTAATAATCAGTGGATCCTTAGTGATTTTAGTAGAGGAGTTGGGCACCACAACATCATGTGAAGCAAAAGGAAAAATAGACTCATCAAAAATGACGTGACGAGAAACATAGAATTTGGAAGAAGCCATGTCAAAGAATTTATATCCTTTATATAATTTATTGTATCCTAAAAATATACACGGACGAGATCTAGGTGAAAGTTTATCCTTTGTGTAAGGGCGAAGCCAAGGAAAGCATAAGCAACCAAAGATGCACAACAAAGAATAATCAGGATTCATATTAAACAATACACGAAATTGAGATTTATTGTTCAACCGGGAGTGGGTAATCTATTAATAGTATAGACTGCCGTCTCAAATGCATTTGTCCAAAATTGATGAGGAACATTGGCATGATGTAGAAGGGCATGCCCAGTTTCAACAATGTGTCTGTGTTTTCTCTCAGCACAACCATTTTGTTCAGGGGTATAGAGGCACGAAGAATGTTGCACAATTTCATAATCTCTCAAATAATTTGTTAAGGCTCGAAACTCTCCTCCCTAGTCTGCTTGAAAGCATTTAATAGGGCGACCAAAATATTTTTCAACAATAGTACGAAATTGAATAAAAACTAAAAGTACTTCAGATTTAAATCAAAGAAAATAAATCCATGTATATTTGCTGAAATGATAAAACAAAATGACATAATAGCGATAACTATCCTTCGAAGCTACTGGATCTGGGCCCCAAACATCTGAACAAACTAAATCTAAAGGCCCTGTGGCCTTGAAGCTAGACTCTTTAAAAGGAAGTTTATGGATCTTACTAGCAGCACATGTAAAACAAAAACTAGGACATTTATTTGATGATGATGCAAGCACATTGGATGGTAAATCATGACGAACTGTAGGGTAAGATGCATGACCTAGACGAGCATGCCAAACGTCAAGAGAAGATGCATAGGAAGCAGGTGATGAAGAGTGCAGCACCGGAAGAGAATATAAGTCGCCACTACTCGATCCCTTGTGTCGGATTTTTCTCGTTGCCAAATCCTTAATAAAAAAATATTTAGGAAACAATTCAACAGACACTTGATTAGATTTAGCAAAGGAGCTGATTGATAATAAATTGTGAGTAGCAAAAGGAACATATAAAATATTATCAAGATTGAACTTTTGATTGGAAACAAGAATAGAACTTTTACCAATATGAGATATAGGCAATTTGGAACCATTACCTAATGTCACTTCTTCGGGGCCTTGATACTCAGAGTGAATGCCTAGATTATCAAGGTCTGCTGTGAGATGATGCGTGGCGCCATTATCCATTAACCAGGTTTGTGTAGGTGGATTGGAAGAACTGGAAAGATTAGAAGTGGGTCGATCAGATACCATGCTGATACTGTTAGCTCGTGGTGAAGGACATACACGTGCAATCATAATTATGGCAGATAAGTCCGGAGTAGTCAGAAGATTGTTGATTTGCTTTAGTAGATTGGTTAGATGCCTGAAAGTTACGATTTTGGTTATTTTGTGTGAACCCTTGGATAGAGGAGCATCCGCGACCACGCCCTCGAGTGGTAGAAATAGAACTCTGAGTGAACTGAGCGGTGGGTGCAATAACATTAATGGTATCATCTCTTTTTAACTGTCTTTCTTCATTAAGGAGAAGGCCATATAATGCATCAAACATAATGTCTTCTTGACATGATTCTAGTGACCTGGTGAAGGGCTGATAGGTAGGGCCTAGTCCAGCAAGAACAAATTCAATTAAATCATCATTAGGAATCGGATGTTGTAATGCAGCTAATCTATCCGCGATTCCTTTGGCCTTTTGTACATAGGCCTCAATACTTGCGTTGTTACGACGCAAGGCATGCACCTGCATCTTGAGTTCACGAATTAGTGACTTTGATCCTGAAGCATATGCAGCAACAAGTTTATCCCAAGCTGCACGATCAGTCTCTACTCCAATAATTAAGGCAGAATAATTTCAGAAACTGATGCAACAATCCAACTTAGCACAAGTTGGTCTTCTCGTACCCATACTTTGTTAGCCGGATTTAGCGTATTCTGATCAAGAAACTGTGTCGGAATTGGCTCGCTACCATCAATATAATGGTTGAGACCACAACCACACGAAATTGGAATAAATTGTGTCTTCTACAACATGAAGTTTGATGATGTGAGTTTTACCGATAGTTGAGGGCATAAAAGGAGATGTGGGAAATTGAGCGTGTGTGGTTGGTGTAGTAGAGGTCGACGAGGAGTTGATATCATCCCCTATATCAATAACGTCTTCGTTCTCTGTTACTAAAAACAAATTTACCTTGGGTTGATTAAATACTTAAGACTCCGATACCGCAAAGAGTTCTTTCATTCACTCCTTATCATGTGTGATTACAACAAGAATATATATAAGGAGTTCCATGATGTATAAGACTCCTAAGTCTATGGACATACAAAAGGCAATATAATACAAGTCTGTATACTATAGAGAACCTAAACCCACAACAAATAGATAACTTTAATCAAGATTCTAGTTGGTCTAGGATTATCCTTTACACTCGCAAACCACACCTGAGATGTAAGTCACACTAGCAAGCCCGGTGCGAGCTTTGACTGAGGAGGCTGGTAATAAAGGGGGATCGATCACAAATCTCCCATGTAGGAAACCAGTCATTAAACCAACTCAGCCAATTGTGAATCCATTTTCAGGTTATAAGTTATAAGACTTGTTACGAAGAGTTATCCGTAATTATAGGTAAACTTAATATGATTGTGCGGAAAATTTAGAAAAATGCAGCGTACAAAACTAAAAGTCATAGCTAAACGCCCTTCTATATGATTTTTAAGTATCACAAGCAGTCTCAATTGCTTTGCTAGAGTCTCTCACCAGTCGATTTGACACAATTTTTAACTGTATTTTCATGAGGTTAAACTAGATATCGAACTTTTTTATGGTTCTAAATTGTACACGAAGTCTTAAACAATCCAAGAAACTTGGAATCCTCAGCTCGCATACAAATTTGTTGACAATTGGACGGTGAAAAACGTTTGAAGACGAGGACATAGTTTAACTCAAGGTGGGAAATTTGAGTTTGTCTTTGTATAAGCCATAAATGTCTTTTTGTTTCATATTTGATGCATGCGAAAAGTATAGTAAGTAGGGAGAAATGAAATTTCAGTCGTTGATAATAGTAGTAGGTGTTAGTCCCGCCAATATTGCTGTATTTGTAAATAATAATTCTGCGAAATATAAATTATCGTAATGAAACAGTAAATCGTATTCGAGCCCACTGAATTCACAATGTTTCCTTAAGGAATTTAATCCCCTCCTAGTACCCAAGGTTATGGATTATTTCCTCCCAGGATAGAACGAATCACACACTGGTGTAGCGGTACTTCAAACCCCAGTGTTTTAGCTAACACAAAGTTTGGTAGCAAATCACACTTATAGTTGCTTTGTTTGAAGTTAAAACAATGCAGAACAAAGGAGTACAAACTCAGAAAATCGTATGGAAATGCTGAGAGGAGGGAGTGCAATATATAGCCAACGTTTTTCAGTTTTTGGTGTCTTTGTGTTGTGTCTTCTCCTTCAACAGCTGCTGCACATATTTATAGCAGCCAGCTTTGAAGGTGAACGACCCTCCACCCTCCATGGTGGAGCATGCACTTGCTTGTTTGTGGAGCAAGCACTTGGCCATGGTGGGAAGAGCACTTGGCCATGGTGGGGCTGTTATTGCAGTTTGTCAATACACGGATCGGATTTACAAATGCAGATAATCTTACGTTAATATTTACTATTAACAAATAAATTTAGTCCAAAAAATTAATCAATCAATCGATTTGATCGAATCCAAATCCAAATCCGAATCCGAATCCGAATCCGAATCCGAAGCCGAATCCGAAACCGAATCCGAAGCCGAGGCCAAAGTCGAAGCCGAGCCGAGCGAGTGACGA
>AWOL01S0051247.1:0-35880 GCA_000715115.1 Nicotiana otophora | reverse complement strand
AAAAACCATTGAGAACTCTTCGAAACCCATTTGCACACAACCAAGCTATCAGAACCGAATCTCTCTAACTCAACCCAGCCACACAGGTCACCAAAACCCAAGAGCATTACCACGAAACACTTGTGGAGACTAGCCACATCATAAGTACCCAAAGAACCGATTATCTCCATTACTGTGATGATCCAACCTACTACCACACTGTCCTATTTCTTCAAGTCCCTTCCAAATTGCCTTCAAATTGATACTTCTCCTTGCTGGAACACCACGATCCTAAACCAAAATTCACAACACAAGAGACCCTAGTATAAAACCACAACGCCCTAAGGCCCATAAGCTGCTGACTTCCCTCTTAAGCACCCCAAAGCACAACAACTGCGACACCCTCTCTAAAGAGACCTTATGTGAACCTAATACTATTTCCTTCACCTTCTTAATGCTGAAATGCATAATCCACAATGGTATAAAAATGCCATAAATCTCGACACCATCCAATGTAACTCTCAGTTTCTAGTCATATACAAATCTTGAAAGTTCAAAATCGCTACATATAAGTCTTGAATCCATTAGAATCATTCTCGAGAGTTATACACTCTACTCAAATCTCAATTAAACCGACCAAACGGACCGAACGACCTGTGACCCATTAGCACACCAACACCCAAAGGAGTAACCCACACTCCTAAGAAACCGAGCAAATTCCTACTCCATGTACACTACATCCTTCACGAATAACCCCTAAATTATTTTATGATTCCCATATACCCATAGAGTGTAATACAACCTGTATCGAGAAATTCCTTTACCCGAGTCATCCTTGATCCTGACCTCTGCAAGTCATATCTGATTCACCAGTATACCTCAAACTGAAACCAATATAACACATAATCGTGCAATCAACTCGTCGATAGCAGACTCCCCCACTTGGCTCAAAGCCATAGATCAAAACACACAATAACTCATAAGGCCCATACTCTATTACTGCTATAATACCGCAGTGAGATTCAACTAAATCCTTCATCAGCTCATGCAACACAAACCATCTAGTACCTCAAATCATCTGCAATCTCGCATTCATCCTCGTGATGGTTAAGCCAACTTCCACAAGCGATCCAAACTCAAAGTGCAACATATATCATTCACTGGTAAAGGAGAACTCTCTACAAAACATCATAGGGATCTCATAACCTCAGGACACCTTGCAGGAGACAACCCACTTGCTTTGCCTCAAACTGACATCTCCCTATACCCTTCCACAGTCACGACTACTACGCAATCACTTTATCTTCTCGATTCTGAACTCATCAACAAGACATGAGAATCTACTTTACTTCACAACTAAACAACATGAGAGATCCCTCAACACATCTATAACTCGAGACCATACGCCAAATCAAGACAGAAATCAGACACCCCATAGTCCTTGCTACTTCTCAAGTAAACTCTTCTCGTCACATCCGAACAATATGAACACATCCTGCCGTCTCATCATACTCACCACATAGTCATACAATCACAAATTCCACTAATAGGGACACCAACAGACCTATAAGCCCCAAAAGCACGTGCTCACACAATCGAAATCTCCGTGCTCAAGATACAGTGAAAACCCGGCCTGAAGTCCTCCAGACTGGCCCATCATCAGCATGCCAAAATCACATCTCGTGCCTCAACCATGGAATCACAAGCTGCCGGCACACAGCCAATACCGAGTGCTCACATGTGCATACAAATGCGTGGAAGGAATTCAAAGAGTTACGCTCCAAGCTGAATCAATGTCGCACGATAAGGAAAGAAAGATGGAAAGTATATCCTAAATGTCCTGTAGCCTCTCGAAAATAGGTATGGACGTCATCATACCGATCTGCAAGACTCTACTAGACACTTACTCATGACTTGTAGAACCTATGAACCTAGAGCTCTGATACCACCTTGTCACGACCCAAAATCCAACTAGTCGTGATGGCACCTAACCTAACCTGCTAGATAAGCCAGTTAACAACTATCCAATTCCAATAATATTTAATAAGACAGTTAAGTAAATACATTATCTAAATCTTATACATTCCCCAAGGACTGGTAGTACAAATCATGAGCTTCTAAGAATAGAGTTTACAAAGCGAAAATGAAGTAAATACATCATCTATTTGAAAAATACGTTAACAGAGTTTTATAGATATAAGGATACCATTAACAAGAGTTAGGTACAATCGGGACGCAGGTACATTTTCAAATCCAGATCCCATCGAACACAACAACATCAACAGTCAATATCTGCATACAAGGTGCAGAAGTATAGTATGAGTACAACCGACACCATGTACTCAATAAGTAACAAACCTAACCTTAGGTTGAAACTAGTGACGAGCTAACACAAAGGTCAGGTCCAACACCAATATCCCATAACAGTTCATAACAACATAGTACAAGTAACAAAAGAGGTATCTTAGAAATAAAATGCTCAGTTCGTTCGTAGTTCTAGAAAAAAATAGGCATTTCTTTTCAAGTATCTCAGAGAAAACCCAAATCTTTTACCGAAAAAGGAAAATATGAGTAAGTTTAAAAACTGTGATTTTTCCCAAAAATCCTTTCAACAATAAATAAGATGTTTTATTTTTCTTTCAGATAGCAAGTGTAAGATGTCTCTTATTGCCCATATGTCAAAATGTATGAGAAGTCATAAATGACGTGATACTATACAGCATGTGGAAAAAGACATCTCTATGCCTGTATGTCAAGTGTGCATGCCAAATGCGATGCAAACCAGTGATAAAGATCATATGCATACTCTCAGAGTATCAATTCACTCAGTCCTCCTAGTCACTCAGCACTCGGCACTCGCACTTAGTAGGTACCAGCGCTCATTGGGAGTGTGCAGACTCCGGAGGGGCTCCTACAGCCCAAACGCTATAATCCGCACGAACAACTCACGTGCTGCACGGACAACTCACATGCCATAATATCAATATCTGAAAACGCATGGACAACTCACGTGCTGCACGGATAACTCACGTGCTGCATGGATAACTCATGTGCTATAGCAAGCCAATCTGACCCACTGCGGCATGCAGCCCGTTCCCATAATCATCCTCACAATCAGGCCCTCGGCCTCACTCAGTCATCAATCTCTCCAGTCTCTCGGGCTCACAATGTCATGATACCAGCCCGAAAATAATGATATGATGCATCAATAAATAACAACAGAGACTGAGATATGATATGCATGTGAATGCGTATGACTGAGTATATAATGCAATGAAAGCATATTACTCAACAATAGAAATGACCTCAGTGGGTCCCAATAGGATAAGCATGTAGCCTAGACATGATTTCTAATATAATCACAGCTCGATAACTCTAGTACGTAGAGATTTCATGATTTTAGACAAGTTCAGGTAACTACACAGTACCACAGAAATAATGGAAATCACAGTTCACACGGTGCATGCCCACACACCCGTCACCTAGCATGTGCGTCACCTCGAAACCAAACACATAACACGTATATTGAGGTTTCATACCCTCAGCTCCAAGATTAAAAGAGTTACTTACCTCAAACAAGCCAATACCAATGCCAATCAAGCCAAAAGCGATGTTCCAAAGATACCATCACGCGCGTTCCGACCTCCGAACAGCTCGAAACTAACCAAAAACAACTCAAGTACATCAAACAATGCTGAAAGAACCAATCCCAATCGAAAAAGATCAAATCTTGAATCAAAAGCCCAAAATCGGCCAAAAGCCAAAACTAGGCCCGCACCTCAAAATCCGAAAAATTTTACAAAATCCAATAACCCATTCAATTACGAGTCCAACCATACTAGTTTCACTCAAATCTGACTCCAATTCGATGTTCAAAACTCAAAATTTCATATTATGAAACTTTAGGCCAAAACCCCCAATTTTCTCTTTAGAATTCACAATCCAATTACCAAAAATAAAGGCAGATTCATGAAATATAACCAAAACCGAGTAGAGAACACTTACCCAAATTCATATAGTGAAAATTGCTTCAAGAATCACCTTAATCCAAGCTCCATAGCTGTCAAAATGTATAAATGGCTGAAACCCTCGACATAGAGTACTTTATAATCTGCCCAGGCCCCCCTCTTTCGCGAACGCGGGAAACTCATTGCGTTCGCGATGAATAAAACTTACACCGCCACAAAAGACTCTACGCGTTCGCGATACACCCCATGTGAACGCGATGACCACTGCTGCCAAGGCTTCGCAAACGCGACTCACCTTCCGTGATCGCATAGAAGAATGTTCCAACTCCCAGCTGCCAGCCTCATCACTACGCGAACGCAATCTTCCATAGGCGAACGCAAAGAAGACTTGCCCCAACCCTACGCGAACGCGGGATATACTTCACGATCGCAAAAAACAATTTGCTGCTGCCATCGGAATACACTATGCATTCGCAACAATTTCCACGCGAATGCGATGAAGGACTGAGACACCAGAAACCAACAAAAACACAACAGTGAAAACCTGAAGGAAAAATGTTCCGAAATCAATCCGAGACACTCCCGAGCCCCTCGGGACCCCATCCTAACATACCAACAAGTCCCATAACATAACACAAACCTACTCGAGGCCTCAAATCATACATAACAACATCAAAACAATGAATCACACCTCAAATTAAAATCTATGAATTTTGAAACTTCAAACTTCCACAACCGATGTCGAAACCTATCAAATCACGTCGGATTGACCTCAAATTTTTGCACATAAGTCATATTTGACATTACAGACTTGCTCCAACTTCCGGAATAGGAATTCGACCCCGATATCAAAAAGTCCACTCCCGGTCAAACTTTCCAAAATTTTAACTTTCGCCATTTCTAGCCAAATTCAACCACGGACCTCCAAATCACAATCCGGACGCGCTCCTAAGTCCAAAATCACCCAACAGAGCTAACAAAACCATCAAAATTACAATCCGAGGTCAAATGCTAAAAAGTCAAACTTGGTTAACTCTTTCAAATTTAAAGCTCCCTAGTTGAGAATCATTCTTCCAAATCAGTCCCGAATAACTTGAAAACCAAACCCGATGATTCACATAAGTCATAATACATCATACAGAGCTACTCATGCCCGTAAACTACAGAGCGAAGTGCAAATGCTCAAAACGACCGGTCGGGTCATTACAGATCACTACACGGATAACATTGTTTACAAAGATATCATCCAAAAAGCTACTTTATGAGGATATTGCGACAAGAACAGATACTATCCTAACTAAAAACAAAATGAAACAACTGACGAAGGATACTGATGATGTGCATTCTAATCGATAGCAATCAGCTTGTATTCGCTCTAGCGATGAAAACTATAGCTGCTTCCCTTTTCGCACATGCCTGCTCCAACAAAGATGAATCAATAAGAGGATGTGATATTGGCTAAGATAGTCTTGGAGAGGCATTTTTGCATGAAGATTTAGTACATACTGCTGAAGCTAAAGGGCGATAGCTGGACAATCGATGGCACCACTTAATACACTGGTGGAGTACTGTTCCTATATGTAATTATTTCACAATCTAAAAAGATGACATAGATATTTTTAAACAGGTGTACCTCTATATTTTATAAAATATAAATGTTTACAAAACTTGAGCGTTTGGTGCAATTGAACTTCTGTAAATGACATGACAAAAAATAATTTGTTAGATTCTATAGAGTCATTAGGTATACAGGGACAAGCCAATTAGCCATGAATGATCTTTTTAACTCATAATGCCAACTTTGTGTGCTAATTGTCACTACATATAATTTATTAACACGAAAAATTTAATCCGTCTAATCAGGTCATCCATTTTATTATCTGCGTGTACCTATTTTTTATTTTTTATCTTTCGGTATATACTGACGATGTCTTCTTTTTTTCCCCAATGTAGAAACTACATAACATATGGAGCACAGACTAACCATTGATAGGATCACTCCACGAACAAAAGAGTGGACGTCAAAGGTACAACTCATTAAGAAACGTCGGCCAAGGCAAAGTAAAGATGGAAAGACGCGATTTTAAATTGCCATTGTCCGAGACAAAAAGAGTAATCTTTTAACTATCGTGTCACTTCTTATTCTACTGGTTCAAATATAATTGCAATCACCACTATTCTTTAATTGAAAGAAAAGAAAGAGATCCATCAACATAGGTAATCACAAGTTTAATCGTTTCTCACACACTGGCTATGTGAGGAACTAAATGTTTGAGATGCTCTATGAAAGTAGATATTCCACATTTACCATTCATGTCTGTCTGACATGAGTTTCTTTAGATAAAAATTGTGGTACCAAACTTTGGAATTTCTTCTTTGGATTACTTACTTCTGCCTTTATAGTACTTTATTTGTCCAGAGGGATATATTTGCGGTACACTTTGCAGTCGTCGTGTTTGAAATTTGCTTAAACTTCTTACTATTAGGGATATATTGAATATGCCCTAGATCCAATCTCATATTTGATGATTTGAACATATTTTGTGAATGTTATTTCACTTAATATATATATATGGCATTTGATATTCTTTTATCATTATTATTAATTGCTTGATTAATTTGATAAAGTCTTTGATTAAATTTTGAGACTTGTCATCGTAATGGAGATCATGATAGTGAGAGTAAAGTTTCTTATAATTTAATCTAAGTTTGTTCTTGATCGTAGGATTATTAATTTGGACATTAGTAATCCAGTTAGATCAATATTTATGTGATCGTCTTTATTTGATAAAGATTAGTTGATCTCATTAACTAAATCACATAGATAGACGATGCATATAGAGATATGATCATTGAACCGACTCATTGAATAGTTCCTAATGGTTAGAATTACCATAAACTGTCAATAGGATATTCTCTTGAATGTGATGTAAGAGTTTCCTTTGACCTGAGATGTCACGACCCAAAATCTCACATGTCACGATGGCGCCTATCTCAATACTAGGCAAGCCGACAATCTCAATACACCACCATATCTTTTAAGTTTGAAAACATACTATTTAAAGTTAACGGAAGAAATCTCACAAATACAAATATGATCACTCACAAAATATGGTGTCACTGAGTACATAAGCATCTAATATGAATACACAGTCTGACTGATAAAATACCGTCTAAAAGTATAGAACAACACAGTAACTGAAGGAAAGAAAGTCAAGGTCAGCGGACTCCAGGCAGCTACCTTGATAGTCTTCAACTGATAGCACTATGATATCTAACAGTCGCCGTGTACGAAAGCACCTGGATTTGCACATGAGGTGCAGAGTGTAGTATGAGTACAACCAACTCAATAAGTAACAAGACTAACCTCTGGGATGAAAGTAGGGACGAGCTTCGCAGGTATAGTCCAGTATAAATAATAGTACAGAAATATAGGCATGCTTTCAAGTTCGACAGTTAAATTTAGTACAAGTGAAATAGATCAATACTGCATGATATGAGGAATATTTCATCTCAGTGGAAAGACCTCATGTAACTGGTCACAAATCATTCGGTCACTCGATACTATTTATGGTCGATCCAGCCCAGGGATATTCCATCCCGTATATAATAGTAATATATATAAAGTCAATATAGCCGGTTGTGGCACGCAGCTCGATACCATAAATATCTTTACAATGGATGAATATGACTGGATGTGAAATGTATATTTTAAAAATAATTAATTCAACATCACGACCCCATGGGTCCCAAAATATCGGAATGTAGCCGAAACATAATCTTTAATAAGAGCCTCAGCTCAGTTTCTCTAACACGTGGGAAATGTTCAGACAATAACATGATTCTTTAATTTTTTACAACTTCACAGAATTTATTCAAGTCATAATTTCAATGGTGCACGTCCACACACTCGTCAACTATCATGTGCGGCACCTCCAAACAATTCATATAACACCAATTCGAGGATTCATACCCTCAGAACCAAGTTTAGAATTATTACTTACCTCAAAGACGCGTAATGTCTTACTCCGCTATGCCTTTGCCCCGTGAATTGGTTCCCAAACATCCCGAATCTAGCCACAAGCAGTATAATATAATCAATATAGGCTAAAGGAATCAATTCCTCAAGAAAATACGAAATTATAGCCAAAAATCTGAAATTGGCTCAAATCCGGGCCCGGGTCCCACGCCTTGAAATCCGACAAAAGTCACAAAACCCGAAAGCCCATTCACTCATGAGTATAGCCATACCAATTTTATTAAAATTCGATAACAAAATTTCATTCAAAACCTCAAAATTCTAGTCCAAGAACTCTTCCTCATTTTTCCCAAATTCCATCTCAAAACAATAATTAAATGATAAAAACAATGATATATTCGTGTATATTGACTAAATCCAAGTTAGAATCACTTACCCTGATGTTTTCCTTTGAGAATCTCTCAAACATCGCCTCTCCCCAAGCTCCAATTTGTCAAAAATGGAAAATGGGACGAAACCCCCGTTTTATAACTTAAAGTTTCTGTCCAGGCGCTGCCCTCGCTTTCCTGCCCTTGATTTCCCGACCTCGATTTTCATGACCTCGATTTCCTGACCTCGATTTTTTGATCTTGATTTCCTGACCTTGATTTCCTTACCACGATTTTCTGACCTCGATTTCCTGACCTCGATTTCCTAACCTCGATTTCCAGACCTCGATTTCCCAACGGCGATTTCATAACCTCGATTTCCAGCGTCGATTTCCATCCTCGATTTTTCCAGCCTCGATTTTTTTCCAGCTTCGATTTTTCCAGCAGAAATTTCCAGCAGAAAAATTCCAGCAGCTGTTTAAGTCCACATTTTGATCCGTTAACCATCCGAAATTCACCCGAGGCCCTTGGGACCTCAACCAAATATACCAACAAGTACTAGAATATTATACGAACTTAATTGAGACATCAAATCCCATAAAACAATGCTAAAACCATGAATCATACCCCAATTCAAGCTTAAGGAAGTTAAGAATTTCCAACTTCTACATTTGATGCCGAAACCTATCCAATCAATTACGATTGACCTCAAATTTTGCATACAAGTCATAAATGACATAACGGATCTATGAAAATTTTCAGAACCGGATTTTGACCCCGATATCAAAAAGTCAACTCCCCGGTCAAATTCCCAAAACTTCAACTTTTACCATTGCAAGCCAAATTCCACTATGGACTTCAAAATAATTTTTCTGACATGCTCCTAAGTCCAAAATTACCATACGGAGCTATTGGAATCATCAAAACTCTATTTCGGAGTCGTTTACACATAAGTCGATATCCGATCACTATTTTAACTTAACTTTAAACCTTGGAACTAAGTGTTCCAATTCATTCCTAAAACCTCATCGGACCCAAACTAATCACCCCGACAAGTCTCATAACAACTGTGAAGCATAAATTGAGCAGTAAATGGGGGAATGGGGCTACAAATCTCAAAACGACTGGCCGGGTCGTTACATGAGATCATCACAGTAATTGACAAGTTATTTATTGTGCTTTGATACTAGACACCTATGGCCCTAGGGCGATAGTTGAAAGGATATTGGGTATGATTAAATACTTGTAGAATTAGTGATTGATCAAGATGGAATCTGTCAACTCTTGGTAATAAGTTTAAGCTCCATGCTGCATGAATTATAAATGACCAAATTAATACCTTGGCCAAGGCTACTGATTGAAAGAAGAAAAGAGTATCTTACGTCATTTAATGTTCGATTATATTTGACATGAACACATAGTTGGTCGTCTATTAGGATTTAACAGTTGAACCATATCCTAGGATGACCCAGAGCTATAAGAACAGAAAGAATTACTACATTATTCTTCTATTGGTTCTTGAGAGTAAATTATATACTTCATGCTATCCGGTTGTTAAGGAGTGTTGCTAGACGCCACCCTTGACTAGTATATTGATATGATTATGTCACGACCCCAAATTCCCTCCGTAGGATGTCGTGATGGCACCTAGTCTCTAAGACTAGGTAAGCCTATCAATGCGGAATATAATTGAATATAAACTGAAATTTAATTAACAGTCGAATAAATAAGAATTAAAATTTAACAATTTTAACTCCCAAAACCCTGTAGGAATAAGTCATAAGCTTCTAAGAATTTATCCTCAGTGTCTCTATACATCAGAGTCTAAAGAAAATAAGGAAAACGACATAATAAGAATAGAAGGGGACTCCGGGGTCTGTAGACGCTGGCAGATATACCTTGAAGTCTCCGAGTACAGTCTAATTCATTGATGCCTGGTATGATAGGAAGTACCTGGATATGCACAAACAGATGTGCAGAAGTATAGTATGAGTACACCACAGCGGTACCCAGTAAGTGCCAAGCCTAACCTCTATAGAGTAGTGACGAGGTCAGGTCAGAGCCCTACTGGAAATAATAAAAGACAAGGCAAATAATTTAATAATATAATAATAATAATGACAATGGGGATGAATCAATTAAGTAGTATATCACAATTTAACTACATAGAATAAGGGCAAACAATACCTCGCAGAAGGGAAAAAATTAGAAATTTAAGACTTTAAGGAAATTCACCAAAATAACCAAAGGCAATGCAGCCATAAAGAAATATCAGCAAGGGCACTCCCGAGGTACTGTATCGTAGTCCCAAATCATAAATAAATTCACAGTTTCTCATTTCCTTATATCACCGCGGGAGCCTTCACATTAAATTTTAAAGAAAATATTTTTCCAGAAATAGCATCCCGCGTTTTAGCCACCCTTATCACACCGCATGCCTTCTAGTAGTTCCCCTACTAGCCACGCGTATCAAGCCACCCTTATCTCACCACATACATTTCAACACCCAGACCTTATACTACCGCATGAGTATCAATACCACAATATATCAAAATTTGCACCTCAAATGCCCAAATATTTCAACTTGCCAAAATAAATCAACAACAAGAATAATTTCCACAATAAGGAGTTCACGGCCCAATCACAATGAGTGCAAAGTCTCACAAAATATTCAGCAAAATAATATCCATCATTTCCACAATACGGAGCTTATGGCTTAATCACAATGAGTGCAAAGTATCACAAAATATTCAGCAAAATA
The DNA here is from genome assembly GCA_000715115.1 of Nicotiana otophora. Lineage (NCBI taxonomy): Eukaryota > Viridiplantae > Streptophyta > Magnoliopsida > Solanales > Solanaceae > Nicotiana > Nicotiana otophora. Next base: position 24,825 of record AWOL01S0051247.1, on the reverse strand, counting down.
ATATTTATTATTTTCATAATACGGAGCTCACGACTCAATCACAATGAATACAAAAATCTTCACAAAATATTCAGCAAAAATAATATTTCACAAATTTAACATATTGACTTAACATCAAATTTTTAAATGTAAAATACTTCATTTTTAATAATATTTAAATTAAGAAATCCAACCTTCAAGTAATGCACAGAATAAAAGAAATAGAGTTTCAACTAAACAGGTAAAACACTTAGCAGGAATATGTTAGGAAAATTTAAAATATTAAAATATATTAATGATGATGAATATAACAGAATAAAATAATTTAATTAATATGCAACAGTGCTCTACACAATTTAAAGACATAATCTTCAACATTTACTCAGTGTACACACTCGTCACCTTGTGTACACGACTTTCAACACCTCAACATTTTCATATCAATACCAATCCTAAGGGAAATTTCCCCCACACAAGGTTAGACAAGTCACTTACCTAAAACCACGCTCAATCAGTCAAGTAGTATGCCTTTTTCTCGAATTTCCGACTCCGATCGGCTCGAATCTAATCATAATTAATTCGATTCAATCAATACAAATTATAGGAATAATTTTCATAAGAAAATATAAATTTTCTAACAAAAATCCAAAATTTAACCCAAACATTACCCGTGGGGCCCATGTCTCGAAATTTGACAAAACTCACAAAATCCGACAATCCATTTAATTACGAGTCCAACCATACTAGTTTCACTCCAATCCGACTCCAAATCGACATCGAAATCTCAAAAATATTTTTTATGAAATCTCTACAATCTTCCCCAAGTTTCCATCTCAAAACACTGATTAAATGATGAAAATAATGATATATTCGTGTATATTGACCAAATCCAAGTTAGAATCACTTATCCCAATGTTTTTCCTTGAAAATCTCTCAAAATTCGCCTCTCCCCAAGTTCCAATTTATCAAATATGGAAAATGGGACGAAGCCCTTGTTTTATAACTTAAAGTTTCTGTCCAGGTGTTGCCCTCGATTTCCTACCCTCAATTTCCTGACCTCGATTCCTACCCTCAATTTCCTGCCCTCGATTTTCCCGCCTCGATATTTCCAGCCTCGATTTTGTTACACCCCATGTTTTTGTACGTGAAAGTACGTCGTAAGTGAGTTGATGTATGCTTGAAAATGAGATCCTCTTTGAAATTATATAAAGTGATTTAATAATGTTATGTCCCATTTTCGCAAGCCTTTAAGAGTTATCATTCGGGGACAAATGTTTCTAAGGGGACATGTTGTTACATCCCATATTTCAGATATCATTGTCATTATAGGATTATCTAATGTAAGCTCAAAAATGGCGAAATCCTTCTACAGGGATAAGAAAGGTTTACCGAAATCTTAAGTAAGTCAAGATAAATATGAGACTTGTTAATCATGATTTAAATAATTTAAAGTCATGATATGACTATATATGAAGTCTGGATATGAAATATAAAGTTTAGGAAAAAACGTATTTAAGTTGCACAAAAATCTAGCTAAGATTTGCCTCGTAACGAGCCGGTTTGAGAAATTACATTTGTAAGCTTTATGATGTCGTTTTGGGACATATATCATACAAAAATGCAGTTATTTGAACCTAGTTTCCAATGTTCCAAACCATTTATTCATACGATATCGGGACAGAGAAATATGCATTTTTAAAGTAGGGTCGCCAAGTCACGTCGCCGCACTTCGGAGAAACTGGCAGGTTTATAGGCCCGGTTGCGAGGCCGTTTTCTCCCATTATATTAAGAGTTACAGGGATATTTATATTGAATTAAATCCCCATGTATGTAGTTTCTAACTCTGCAAACCGTTCATCAATATGACATCGGAGTAGAGTGATATCCACATTTTTGCGAGACTGTGCAAGCAGCTCGGTTGGGACCCACTTGAGATGGCCACCGACCCTACGTATTTTAAAAGATTTTTCAGCCTCATTTCGGGTCATTTCTCACCCAAATTTCGTTCGAAAGCTCTCCAAACCCCCCCCTAACATATCCCAAGATCCCAGAACCAAACTCAAGGGGAATCAATTCAGATCATCATCAAAGGTGTTAAAGACTACAAGAGAGTCTCTATCGTATTGTGGTGTGATTGAGGGTTGTTGTGAGCAACACCAGCTGGGGATATAAAGTTGTATCTACTTCCTAAGGTATGTAAATCATGTTCTTGGTTGTGCTTAAGGTTAATCATGTGTTGTTTGAGTTAAAATCTTCAAGATAGTAATTGACATGGCATATGGAATCTTTATCTTTTTCTTTGTGGGCTGTGTTGAGGCTATATATATGGTTTGTTTTGGCTGGAAATTGTCATAAATAGTTTGATTATGTTGTGGATGCTATTGTTAAGCTTATCTATGTGCTAATTCAGTGGATTGAAGAAGATAACATGAAAAATAAGAGATTGATGATAAAGGTTAAGGTGCTAGGCGTGTGGACTATTTTTAAAGATTATTCTTATGATTGTTTGGGATGAAAATGATATGGTAAGCATAAGTATGATGTTATAAATTGTAGGCAGATTCATGGAAACAGAATTTGATTATATTATATTTTGTTAATTGTAAATCGAGCTTGCCGCTCAAAATGGTTGTTGAAGTAATCAGAGAGCTTATTGTGAATTATATTGTTGTTGTTTGGGCTGTTTGGTGACTTTTAGTAACTTATGGGATATAGTAAAAACAGGGGAGGTGCTGTCCGTTTTCTTGTAGAACATTGGTTTTGAAATATAAGAGTTACAATGCTTATATGATGACGACGAAGTTAGGTTACTCATTGTAGACGTAAGAAGATCATATTGAGCTTGGTTGACGATTGGAGAGAAGATTGCAAAGGTATGTTAAGGCTATCCATTCTTTCCTTTTGGCATGATCCATATGATCCAATGAAACGAGTAAGCACACAACTTTCACAAATAATTCTATTCCTAGAAGTACTAGGGTTGCCTATGTTCTTGATTCCCCATATGTCCTACTATCATATCGTCTGTTTATGGGTCTTATGATATTCCGAGAGACTTACTTCTTTATGCATTGCATTAATTTATACATGTACATTGACCATGACTAGATGACATTATATACATGTATATTATATGTATATGGGATATAACGAAAGGTTATGGCGTTATATACGCACCACCACCTGATCAGTTGGTATACGTTGATAATTCCGCCCACAGTGGCTTAGATGATATGATGGGATGCCCTCAGAGGCTTGATGATATTATGTACGCATATACCTATGCATGGTATGGCATTTATATGCACATGCATGATATTANCTTGGTTGACGATTGGAGAGAAGATTGCAAAGGTATGTTAAGGCTATCCATTCTTTCCTTTTGGCATGATCCATATGATCCAATGAAACGAGTAAGCACACAACTTTCACAAATAATTCTATTCCTAGAAGTACTAGGGTTGCCTATGTTCTTGATTCCCCATATGTCCTACTATCATATCGTCTGTTTATAGGTCTTATGATATTTCGAAAGATCTTATAGACTTACTTTTTTATGCATTGCATTAATTTATACATGTACATTGACCATGACTAGATGACATTATATACATGTATATTATATGTATATGGGATATAACGAAAGGTTATGGCGTTATATACGCACCACCACCTGATCAGTTGGTATACGTTGATAATTCCGCCCACAGTGGCTTAGATGATATGATGGGATGCCCTCAGAGGCTTGATGATATTATGTACGCATATACCTATGCATGGTATGGCATTTATATGCACATGCATGATATTATAAATTTCTCATGATTCACAGAGCTATTCAGAATTACAGGTTGAGTTCTTTACTCCATGTTTCTTTCATGTCTTTTATATACTACTGTTATGCCTTACATACTCGGTACTTTATTTGTATTGACATCCCTTTTGCCTGGGGACGCTGTGTTCTATGCCCGCAGGTCCCGATAGACAGTTTGAGAGTCCTCCTAATAGGCTATTATCTCAGCAGAAGGTGTTGGTGCACTCCACTTGCTCCGGGGTTGTCTATTTGGTCAGTATGATTTGGCCTATGTTTTGAGTATACAAATGATCATGTAGGCCTTATAGGCACGTATGTCGCATGCATAAGCTTCTATATCATGTTGGGTCATCCCATGTCACTCTTATGTTTAATTCTAGTTATCTCATGACATCATTTCTGATTCATTTACCCATGATAGTATGATAAGAAGGATACGTTACGTTGGTACTCGGTTGAGTTAAGCACCGGGTACCCTTTTCGGCCCTACGGGTTGGGTCGTGACAAAAGTGGTATCAGAGCAGTTCTGTCCTAGGGAGTCTACAAGCCGTGTCTAGTAGAGTCTTATTTATGGGTGTGTTGTGCACCACGCTTATAAGCAGGAGCCTACATGGCATTTAGGACTGCCACTCTTTCTTCTTACTCTAGATCGTGTGGTAGAGCTCAGTTGTAAGAATTCAAACTCCTAAATTTTATTTGATTAGTAATACAATGATACCTACATCCAGAAAGACAGTTGGTAAGAAATTGAATGTGGTTGTGGAAAAGTTGAGTTAGAGGAACTGGATTTTGTATCATGCTTATGATGAGTAAATGTGAGGTCCTCGGCAGATCATGTGTGTACTAAGATGTGTAAGCTTTTTGATAAGGAGCCTTAAGGCAAGAATATCTATCCACCCATATGGTAAAAATAAATAATAGAATCAGAAGGTAGATACAAGTTTCGGCAAGTAAAAGAAGCAAGATGAAGAAGGGCACGGGGTACCTAGTTAATAAAGATTATCAGTATTTGCAATTTATACATAGAAATACAAGCATTATGAGTTACTTTCAACAGTAATAGAGTTATATACAATTGGCCACACTCATCTTAATTATGCCATATGGGAGCCAACAGATATATTTTAAGAGAAGGATAGGATATCAGGATCCAGCAGGGGTTAGAGTAACCTAAAAATGGTGGATGGATTGTTATCATTAGCTAACATTTCCGAAGATAGTGCAAATGTGGTAATACATCTCCTTGTGAGACACTCAGATGGTGAACTCTAGAATAGTACAGTCAGATATGAATACTAGAATGTTCAGAAATTACAAAAGATAGGCAGTGGAATCCTAGAAGAGATAAATATTTACCTTAGTATCACTCCAACCCCGAGTAAAAAAAAAGAAAAGAAAAGGGAGAATGTTAGGAATTCCAAGGAGCCAGTGCGATGAAGAAATGGGAGATAAAAGTGAAAGAACGTTTTGTTGAGGTTTTCAGAATAAAGTGATAGACAAAAATATTATCCGGAGAATAAGAAGAGAGTAAATGAAGCATCATGATTAAGATATGATATATGGGTGATAACGGTAAATCAAAATATGACACGATGATAGAGTCTATAGTCAAGTGAAGGAAAAGATAAAAGGATACATGCCTTGAAACAATAGAAGAGTATTAGCCATAAAGTCATAGCCTTCTTTCGAGAAATAAGTTGGTGACTCCAACGTGATTACCAGAAGGAAACGTTAGACCCCGGAGTAATAGAAATTAGTATGAGATGGTGAACAAGATAAAATGAATATGAATTAGGAACCGAATGATTTGACAATAGCCGACATCATGAGAATTTTAGAGATCACGTTCCGACAATACTAGAATGGACAACAGAAGAATAACCTTTAATGGTCATTCAGGAAGACGCTTCCCTAAAGAGAGCACTGTGAGCAAAGTTAAGCTTAAGGGACTAAGTGTTCCAGTTACACTAGGTGTCACTCTCGTGCATAAGAACTTTAGTTATCCTTGGTACATAAGGGTTATCGCAAAGCGGGTAAGATGTCAGTAAATATGTGAAAAGACGCCAAAGATGAAGAGGTAACTATGGAATAGTAAAGAAAGAATCCGGTAAAAAGGTGAAAGGAATGAGATTGTACTTATTCAGATCCTACAGATATGATACGACTCCAGAACATTATACAAGCATGACACCGAGGAGAGGCAATAATATTGATAAATAAGTTAGAATGAACACTCGATACATAAGGAGCCAGTACGAGAGGTAAGTTAAGACAAAGGACATAACCCAAGAGGGGTTATGCAGAATATAGATATGAGAATGGACCAACGGGTAGTCTGTACTGGATTCAGGAAGAGTCTAGTTATGCCTAGACTAGAGGATACAAATAAATCAACAGATCGTGCAAGATAAACATAGTGAACCCCAACATAGGGAATCCAGTCTCACAGATACGAGATCATAATTGTTGAAAACATTTCAAATAATATTTGGGGTAGTTAAAGGTACTGTATAGATGTTCCCGAAATAAAAGAGAGTGCACTGGGGAGACATTTAAAATTTCACTTCAGAAGCAACCCTACAAGCACAAAGGCGCGGAGGTATGTAACTAAGGATAATTATAGGCGAGTAAGAACATCAAAGATTCCTTCGGGTATTTGATGTAATAAGATCGTAGCTTTACAGGAGTCAGAGGGTCTCTATTATGTACTACCCCAAAAGACTAGCTGAGGAAATAAGGAAGAAGGCTTCAACCTAAGCATAGTGACATAAAAGAGAGATGGTTTTATAACTATAGTCTCACTACAATATTGTATACACTACATAAGAAAGTGGCACCAGCGTGGCTAATGAACGGGAAGTAAAAATCAAAGGTGATATTTGAGATCATATGAGTTACAGGAAATTCCAGTATTCACAACATAATAAGCCAGGTATTCATGCAACAAGTGGTAGAACGACCAGGAAAAGTAATTGCTTACATTTAAAGGTAACTAAGAAGGCATGAAAGAGAATCTATGGTGCTAGCAAGTTAAAGGAAGGTTACGAGTAGTATGAATAGATGTGTGTAGGTCGCAGGCTAGTGTATTGTAGAGCGACAATGGTTTAGGTAGATAGGAGTAAGGATAAGTAAAGATGACTGAGAAGGTGACAAGAATAGGTAAGACCTGGGATTAAGCCCATCAAAATAAGAGAGCTGATGGTTTTCGTAAGTTATAGAAAGCTCAGTATATCTTGAATTGACTCGGAGGAGTCTAAGACTAGGAGCAATTAGAAGAGATGTAATGATGCCCTGGTAGTAGAATAAGGGTGTAATGGTGATAGATGAGAGGATGACGTTTAGGCTTTTGAATGAGTAATGATTTTAAGAAAAAGGATTTCATGAATTGCATGGGATTAGAATACCCATATAAGATGAATCACGCCGGGATGCTATGAAATACGGTTATTGAAGTATAGTATCACCCCTAGGTGGATCAGGACAATCACTTCAGATCTTGCCCAATGAGACGTGAGCCCTAGTGACAATATATTACGTAAGAGGTCTCAAGTTATCAGTGGTAGATATAGATCAACATAAAGGTAAATCAACAATAGATGGATAAAAATTCCAAAGTATAATAGGAAGTTATGATGTCATTCTTTAGATGAACAGTAATAAGGAAACATTAAAGGACTTAGATTTATACATATGGGATAAGTAGTGGGAGAGTAACCTGGAGTTGGGTAGAAGACCTTGGTAATAATAAACTGAAGTAAGTGTTATAGTACGGTATGACCTACCTAGATGCACTAAAGCCATACAGACAGATAACCAAGGCTAGGAAACAAAATATAGCAATAGTGGTACATTCAACAAAGTACCAAGCCAAAAACTTCAGTATACCTATAGATGCCCAGAGGGGAAACTTGTCGTAGTCCTGTATATGTTCACAAAGTGAGGCCTAGAGATTGGCTAAAAGCTGGAGAAAAATGAGAGAAGAGTCGCATAGGCGCACATACAAGGACAAAGTCATACAAACTACATGATAGAAGGTATAAATAGTTACGATATTTGAAGAATTCTGACCACGAGTCGTGGTGTGAGAAAGAGGCCTAAATGGGGGAATGCCGTGGACTTTGGATTTATTCATAGAACAGTTGCCTAGATGGCAAAAGACAATATTAAAGTATTCATAAAAGCCATAGGTTATGAGAATGATAAGCGCATCAGTCAACATTCGAGGACGAATATTCCAAAGGGGGGAATGATGTTACACCCCATGTTTTTGTACGTGAAAGTACATCGTAAGTCAATTGATGTAAACTTGAAAATGAGATTCTCTTTGAAAGTATATATAGTGATTTAATGATGTTACGTCCCATTTTCGCAAGCCTTTAAGAGTTATCATTCGGGGAAAAATGTTTCTAAGGGTACATGTTGTTACACCCCATATTTTAGACATCACTATCATTACAGGATTATCTAATGTAAGCTCAAAAAGGACGAAATCCTTCAACAGGGATAAGAAAGGTTTACTGAAATCTTAAGTAAGTTAAGATGAATATAAGACTAGTTAATAATGATTTAAATGAGTTTAAAGTCATAATATAACTATATATGATGTTTGGGTATGAAATATAACGTTCGGGAAAAAACGGATTTATGTTGCGCAAAAATCGAGCTAAGATTTGCCTCGTAACGAGCCGTTTTGAGAAATTAAATTCATAAGCTTTATGATAATTTTTTGGGACATATATCATACCAAAATGAAGGTATTTGAACCTAGTTTCCAATTGTCCAAACCATTTATTCATACGATATCGGGGTAGAGAAATATGGAATTTTAAAGTAGGGTCGCCAAGTCACGTCGTCGCACTTCGGAGAAACTGGCAGGTAGGTTTATAGGCCAGATTGCGAGGCAGTTTTCTCCCAATATAATGAGAGTTATAGGGAGATCTTTATATTGAATTAAATCCCCATGTTTTTGTTTTTTAACTCTATAAACCGTTCGTCAATACGACATCGGAGTAGAGATATATCCGCATTTTTGCGAGACTGCGCAAGCAGCTTGGTTGGGACCCACTTGAGATGGCCACCGACCCTACATCTTTTAAAAGATGTTTCAGCCTCATTTAGGGTCATTTCTCACCCAAATTTCGTTCAAAAGCTCTCCAAAACCCTCCCTAACATATCCCAATATCCCAAGAACCAAACTCAAGGGGAATCAATTCAGATCATCATCAAAGGTGTTAAAGACTACAAGAAAGTCTCTATAGTGTTGTGGTGTGATTGAGGGTTGTTGTGAGCTACACCAGCTGGGGATTTCAAGTTGTATCTAATTCCTAAGGTATCTAAATCATGTTCTTGGTTGTGCTTAAGGTTAATCATGTGTTGTTTGAGTTGTTTGAGTTAAAACCTTCAAGATAGTAATTGACATGGCATAAGGAATCGTTATCTTTTTTTTTGTGAGCTGTGTTGAGGCTATATATATATGGTTTGTTGTGGCTGGAAATTGTCATAAATAGTTTGATTATATTGTGGCTGCTGTGGTTAAGCTTATCTATGTACTAATTCAGTGGATTGAAGAAGATAACATGAAAAACAAGAGGTTGACGATAAAGGTTAAGGTGCTAGGTGTGTGGACTATTTTTGAAGATTATTCTTATGATGTTTGTGGATGAAAATTATATGATAAGCATAAGTATGATGCTATATAAGTTGTGGGAAGATTCATGTAAAAGTAATTGGATTAAATTATATTTTGTTAATTGTAAATTGAGCTTGCCGCTCAAAATGGTTGTTGAAGTAATCAGAGAGCTTATTGTGAATTATATTGTTGTTGTTTGGGATGTTTGGTGACTTTTAGTAACTTATGGGATGTAGTAAAAAAATGGGAGGTACTTTCCATTTTCTTGCAGAATATTGGTTTTGAAATATGAGAGTTACAATGCTTACATGATGACGACGAAGTCGGGTTACTCATTATAGACGTAAGAAGATCATATTCAGCTTGGTTGGCGATTGTAGAGAAGATTGCAAATGTATGTTAAGGCTTTCCATTCTTTCCTTTTGGCATGATCCATATGATGCAATGAAACGAGTAAGCACACAACTTTCCCAAATAATTCTATTCCTAGAAGTACTAGGGTTGCCTATGTTCTTTATTCCCCATATGTCCTACTATCATATCGTCTCTTCATGGGTCTTATGATATTCCGAGAGATATTATAGACTTACTTCCTTATGCATTGCATTCATTTATATATGTACTTTGACCCATAACTATATAGCGTTATATACGTGTATATTATATATATATAGGATATGAGGAAAGGTTATGGCGTTATATACGCACCACCACCTAATTAATTGGTATACGTTGATGATTTCGCCCACAGTGGCTGAGATGATATGATGGGATGCCCTCAGAGGCTTGATGATGTTATGTATGCATATACCTATGCATGGTATGGCATTTATATGCACATGCATGACATTATAAATTTCTCATGATTCACAGAGCTATTCAGATTTACAGGTTGAGTTCTTTACTCCATGTTTCTTTCATGTCTTTTATATACTACTGTCATGCCTTACATACTCGGTAATTTATTTGTACTGACGTCCTTTTTGCCTGGGAACATTGCGTTTCATGCCCTCAGGTCCCAATAGACAGTTTGAGAGTCCTCCTAGTAGGCTATTAGCTCAGCGGAAGGTGTTGGTGCACTCCACTTGCTCCGGAGTTGCCTATTTGGTCAGTATGATTTGGCCTATGTTTTGAGTAAACAAATGATCATGTCGGCCTTATAGGAACGTATGTCGCGTGCATAAGCTTCTAAATCATGTTGGGTCATCCCATGCCAAGTATTCTCTTATGTTTAATTCTAGTTATCTCTTGACAACATTTCCAGTTCATTTACCCATGATAGTATGATAAGAAGGATACGTTACGTTGGTACTCGGTTGAGTTAGGCACCGGGTGCCCATTACAGCCCTATGGTTTGGGACGTGATAGATTTTTCCAGACTCGATTTTTAAGAAGAAAAGTTTTCCAGCCTCGATTTCGTTTCAGCAGAAAAATTCCAGCAGCTGTTTAATTCCAAATTTTGATCTGTTAACCATCCGAAACTCACCCGAGTCCCTCGGGACCTCAACCAAATACACCAACAAGTCTTAAAATATCATACGAACTTAGTTTAAACCTCAAATCACATAAAACAATGCTAAAAACACAAATCATACCACAATTCAAGCTTAAGGAACTTAAGAATTTCCAACTTCTACATTCGATGCCGAAACCTATCAAATCAAGTCTGATTGACCTCAAATTTTGCACACAAGTCATAAATGACATAACAGAGCTATGATAATTTTCAGAACTGGATTACGACCCCAATATCAAAAAGTCAACTCCTCGGTCAAATTTCCCAAAAATTCACCTTTCGACATTTCTAGCCAAATTCCACTATGGACTTCAAAATAATTTTTCTGACATGCTCCTAAGTCCAAAATTACCATACGGAGCTATTGGAATCATCAAAACTCTGTTCCAGGGTCATTTACATATAAGTCTACATCCGGTCACTATTTCAACTTAAACTTTAAACCTTAGAACTAAGTGTTCCAATTCATTCCAAAAACCTCATCGGACCCGAACTAATCACCCCGGCAAGTCACATAACAACTGTGAAGCATAAATTGAGCAGTAAATAGGGGAATGGGGCTACAACTCTCAAAACGACTGGCCGGGTTGTTACATCCTCCCCCTCTTAAACAAACGTTCGTCCTCAAATGGGTTTAGAATTATACCTGGAGTGGTGAAAAGATAAGTATAGCAGCTATGCATATCACGCTCGGTCTCCCAAGTCGCCTCCTCAAATGGATGACCCCTCCACTGTACTTTTACCGAAGCATTGCTCTTTGTTCTTATCTTTCTAACTTGTCTGTCCAAAATGGCCACTGGTTCCTCGACATAAGATAGATCCTTGTCCAAATGGACTGAGCTGAAGTCTAACACATGAGACGGATCACCGTGTTACTTCCGGAGCATGGAAATATGGAACACTAGATGAACTGTAGAGAGATTAGGTGGTAGTGCAAGTTTGTAAGCCACCTCTCCAACTCTCTCAAGAATCTCAAAAGGTCTGATATACATCAGGCTCAATTTGCCCTTCTTTCCAAACTTCATAATACCCTTCATAGGCAAAACCCGGAGCAAGAACCGCTCACCAACCATGAATGCAACATCATGAACCTTCCGATCTGCATAACTCTTTTGTCTAGATTGAGCTGTATGAATCTGATCCTGAATCAATTTAACCTTTTCCAAAGCATCTTGAACCAAGTCCGTATCCAATAGTCTAGCTTCGCCCGGCTCGAACCAACCCACTGCAGACCAGAACTGCCTACCATACAATGCCTCATACGGAGCCATCTGAATGCTCAACTGGTAACTATTATTGTTAGCAAACTCCGCAAGTGGTAAGAACTGATCCCAAGCACCCCCAAAATCTATCACACAAGCACGAAACATATCCTTTAGTATCTGAATAGTGCGCTCGGACTGCCCGTCCGTTTGAGGGTAAAATGCTATACTCAACTCTACCCGAGTACCCAATTCTCATTGTACGGCTCTCCAGAACCGTGATGTAACGACCTGACTTGACATTTTGAGCTCTAGCACATTGTTCAACAATTTGAAACTATGAGTAGCTTCACTTCGAGTATTATGACTTGTACGTGTGGTGGGAATTGAATTTCGAAATGTTCAAAGTTGATTTGGAAAGAAAATTCTAATTTCGGAAGCCTTAAGTTGGAGGATTTGACTTTGGAGTAAACGACCTCAGAATCAAGATTTGATGGTTCCAACAGGTTCGTATGATGATTTTGGACTTGGGCGTATATCCGAATCTATTTTTGGATGACCCAGAACCATTTCGGCGCCTATTATGGAAGTTGGCATTTTGGAAGAAATTCATAAATTTGGGTTGAAATGCATTTCAATGTTATCGATGTCTGTTTGGGATTCCGAGTCTGGGAATAGCTCCGTATGGTAATCCTGGTATTGGGAGCGTGTCCGGATGTGGATTTGGAGGTCCGTAGGTCATTTTGGAGTAGTTTGGCGAAAGTTAGAAATTTGAAGGTTTTTGAGAAGTTTGACCGGAAGTGGACCTTTCGATATCGGGATAGGATTCCGATTCTAGAAGTTGGAGTAGGTCCGTAATGTCGAATGTGACTTGTGTGCAAAATGTGAGGTCAATCGGACGTGATTTAATAGGTTTCGGCATCGAATGTAGAAGTTTGAAGTTCTAAAGTTCATTAAGCTTGAATTGGGGGTGCGATTCATGAATTTGACGTTGTTTGATGTGATTTAAGGCCTCGAGAAACTTCATGTTAATTTTTAGACTTGTGTGTGCGTTTGATTTGGACCGCCGGGTGCTCGGGTGAGTTTCGGGGTAGCTTCGGAGTGTTTTGCGAAGAAGTTGGATTGCTGGTTCTGGTGTGATCGTATTTGTGTTGTAATGGTCGTAAATGCGAGCATCAAATTTGCGAGGAGGGGTTCGCATTTGCGAAGGGTGGAAATTTTCTGAGGGGTTCGCATTTGCGAACCATTTGTCACTTTTGCGGATCTGTCCCCTTTGCATTTGCGAAGATCTTGGTCGCAAATATGACCTGGGCAGGGGCAGCTTGGCTTCGCATTTGTGAAGAATTTGTCGCAAATGCGACCATCACATTTGCGAGCTAGATGTCACAAATGCGACTGGAGCCAAGGACTTTTTATTCCGAGACTTAGCCCATTTCCCTAATTTCCCACTTGGACTTAGGTGATGTTTGAGAGCATTTGGAGAGGGGGTTCCATCATCATCAAGAGGTAAGTGATTTCTTCTAGTTGTGAGTTAAATACAAGGTTTATATATGTATTTAGACATGAAAATTGGTAGAAATTTGGGATTTGGAAGAAAAACCTAGAAATTGCTATTTTTGGATTTTGACCACGAATTTGGGCATGGAATTGGAAATAAACTATATATTTGAGTTCGTGGGGTTATGGGTAAAGTTTGTCTTTGAAAATTTTCGGAATCTGGACACGTGGTCCCGAGGGTGATTTTTATATACTTTTTTGAACGGAGTTGGAAATTATTGTAAATAGGATTATAATAAGTATTAGAGTATATATTTATGTAATTGCTCATTTATTGACTAGTTTTGGAGCGTTGGGCATCGATTTGAGTTGTTTGAAAGGCTTGGGAGCCGGTTATGGAACTTCGGAGCGAGGTAAGTCTCCTTTCTAACCTCGTAAGAGGGAATTTACCACATAGGTGAAATAATTCAATATGTGCTTCTATTTGTGGGGGCTACGTACGCACGAGGTAATGAAAGTCCGTGCGTAGCTACTGATATGCTTATGTCCGAGTAGTCTAGGACCAGATCATGTTATAATTGAGATGCTTGCATCCTACTTGTCAATTTAATTTGCTTAAATCATATCGAAACTTGGTAAAGGAACTTTAAAAGGTTAAACTTCATTCTTCTTGACCGTAAATAAGAATTTGTATTTTTCTTGAATAGTTGCCCTTAATAAATCTTGAATTTGGTTGTTTTAAATTGTATTTTCTCTTTTGTGGAGCGGGCCGAATGCCTCGGCAGGTGAAATAGATGCATCTATGGTTTGTGCCGTTTGACCCTCGGCAGTGCACAATTTTAATATTTATATTGGATTGGTCCGTACGACCTCGACATGATTTGCGCATGATATATTTTTGGAATTTATAATAATTGATATTGCTTTCATTGGCCCGAGATACAAAAATGTTAAATGAGGAAAATAAATTTGGAAATTTCTTATGCACAAAAGAATTGTTTACTTATTTCATGATATTGAGGTTCCATCCATTCTACGTAATCCATGCTTAATTATATCATTGATATTTTATTTATAGCCCATAGTAAGTGTCGAAGTCGACCCCTCATCACTACTTCTTCGAGGTTAGGCGGGATACTTACTGGGTACGCGTTGATTTACGTACTCATACTACACTTGCTGCACATTTGTGTGCAGGTGCATTTATGTCTAGTGGCCTTGTGGGAGCAGAGGCGCGGTTATTGTGGGGATTTAGGTGAGCTGCATTCCACGTTACGAGTCCGTAGCCAGCAGAGTCTCCTTCAGAATATTTATATTTGTCCTGTCCGAATTTGTATTTCGGACAGATGTTGTATTGTATTTTACTTTCCTAGTTGAGGCTTATGCACTTGTGACACCGGGTTTTGTGGAGATTTGGGTGGTCCTGTATTGAAATTGTTTAAAATATTTTTATTTACTCTGTAAATTCCATCTTTTACTATTTAGTTGAAGGAAATATGATTTCAAAAAAATAGTAAAATGAGAACCAAATTAAATATTTATTTTTGGCTTGCCTGATAGCGGTGTCCGTCGGCATCACGACCTTTAATAAATTTTGGGTCGTGACAACATGGTATCAGAGCACTAGGTTAACTTAGGTCTCACGAGTCATGAGCAATTCTAGTAGAGTCCTGCTAATCGGTATGGAGACGTCTGTACTAATCTTCGAGAGGCTACTGTGCTGTTAGGAGAACTTCCCTTGTTGATTCCTCATCGTGCAATTTGATTTTTTTGAGGCTTATGCCTTTGTTTCTTTCCTATTAAACCTTACGCGTCGTGAAGCACTTTTTATAAATTGAGAATTGAGAAATTTTAATGGTACTACGGATGTGGTGCAGGATGTTTCTCCTTGTGTAGTTTATTGGGCTATTGTCGTCGCCTTACGGAAGGCCATTCTGTCGTTTCAGCTCGGTATCAATATTACCTAAGGTTTTGATATTTGGCATTGATTGTTATGATAATTCGTGTGTTGCTATCACACCGTGTTTGTGTAATGGTAGGACGCTTGTCTATGCGTCGAAGCTATGAATGACTTGGAAGGAGGTTTACTCAGTACATGATTCAAAGATCCAGTATTTTATTTCCGGCGAAGGAAAGGCAATCGGACTATGAATGTTCAGGTTTGGGTTGAAGGAGTAATGAGACTTGGTATTTCGAGCATGATGGAATTTTCATCTGTGATGTGGTGTCGTCGCCCTGGATTTAATGTGTTAATTTTGCCGGTGTTATGGTCGTTATCAATTCGCCTACGGAGCAAGGTAGTGTGAAATAGTGCTGGGGAAGCGGCTGTTAGAGATCGCAGTGTGTGGTAGTTCAGGACTTAATCTGTGGTCCGGGTGTTGAGGGCTCAAGGAAGATGATCTTTGGGGAGGCTTAAAGTTGGTAGCGATCTGTTGGTTCAAGTGCTATATAGATAGATATTGAGTTAAGGCAACAAGTGGACAACGAAGCATGAGGAAGGACATGTGGGAGGTGTTTGCGGTGTTTAAATTTCTAGAAGGCCAAGTGTGAGAAACAAAAGTGGGGTAGTTGCTTAAAGGAAAGCGTTTGACCAAAGTGGGAGAGTAGCATATGGGTTCTGTGGTAAGATAGCTACACGCCTTGAGGAAAGTTTAGAGTGATTTGTGATTCATGGTGGATAATGACCAGGTCTACGGGTTTAGTTTGGAATATGGCTACTATACGAAGGAAGGTTGGATACGACAGAAATGAGTTGCTTGATATGAAGAAGGATACAACATGACTTTGGATTCAGATGTATTATCGCACGTTTAATAGATGTCAATGGGGATTGAACGGGCTTGTACAGTTGGTGAATGAGCACGAGCTCAGGATGGTTTAAGGATTTCATAGTAATGGTACTCAGTGCAATGTCGTTGGAAGGTGTCGGCATGGACATTCCACAGGTGGGTTATCTCCTGTGAGCAGGCTGGCGGTTGCGTGGTGTTGACGAAGCTTTTACAAATAATTCTACCAGCTATCCAGTAAGGGATCGAATAGGTGAATGTGGCTAGTAATTTAGAGTGTACATAAAATATTTAACAGAAGGATTTTGAGAAATTTGGCAGGTTGGTTGTGCAAGATCATATCAATGGGGGATAAGGAATCTTGGTGGGTTCCAGAGTTATGCGATGGTAGCTTCAACCAAAGTGGGAGAGCTCCACCTCATACGATTGGATTGCATGGTTGTCTACTTCTGAGGTTTCGGGTTATCAGCATATTGGTGAGTTATTGCGACCAAGGGAAAGAGAACATCAGTAGTAATTTGAGAAAATGATTTGAGGAATGTGTGCTATAATTAGCCTTATCAATTCATGTTAAGGCTTGGGGAAGACTCAGGATTTATGCTTCGTGTAGAGGTGATTTACAAGGAAAGTGATTCAGCCGGGTGCTTCTTTGAGAGAGTGTTCATGTGCTAGCGGAGCCTTGGGGTTTGATTATATTCAGGACCAAGTCAGAGTGGGTGACTCTCAACAACTGTCCTAGTGGATTCAAAAGTTAAAGTGTGGTGCCTAAGGATTTCGAGTATGTAGTATGGTTAAGTATCGAGTTGTTGCAGCAGATTATAAAAGGGGCTTGGAGTGTTCTATGTTATCTTTGGTATGCGGTGTAGCCATGGAAGAATGGGATAAAATAACTTCGGAATCATAGGGAAATTATCAGAATGGTTGTACCAGTTAAAGATGTGAATATGAGCACAAGAAGGGTATGCGATGGTTCGTGGGTTGTAAGACAGCGTGGTCTCGTGAAATGAGGTCCACTCAGGATGAGTGTGGGATTGGGTTCGTGATGTTTGAATGGAGCTATTATTTTTCCTAAGGCAAGTCCAGAGTAAATTAGAAGAAGTCGGATTGGTTAGAAATGGTTGAATTGGCATAATAGTGGCAATGATCAGTTCCTTCAACTTGTTAAGTTCTACATTTGGTTTGTGGTGGTGCGTGCGAGGCTTGATGGCCACCGTAACTGATTCTATTTGGAGGCATTTGAGTATTATGGCGTGTTATGTGTATATGGATCCCGAAAGAGTTATGGTGGTTTAGACCACTACTTGAGGATTTGTATTTTCTTCGGTTATGGGAATTCAGTCATGTGTTGCAATGGTTCTTCTAAGATGAGCTAAGTAAAAGGTTTCTATATGATAAAGTGTTTATTCTATTAGTGGTTCAGGAGTTATGGTGAAATTCTTGTACTGTCTCATATTGGCATGCTAGGCACAGTGAGCGGCATGGGAATTGGAAGTTGAAACTCAAGGTTGCCGTTTGGTGTTGGCAAGAATATCACGAGCTCGGATGAGCAAGAAAGGATTCAGATGGTTAGACTAAGCTGGAATTGTCTTGGGCGTCACTTGAGATCGGTGTCCTATGTAAGAAGCTTTGCGTACTGATTGCAGATTCTTGATTTGTTTGACAACATTTGTGTCGCCGGTGGCTAGGTTAACTTAGGTCTCACGAGTCATGAGCAATTCTAGTTGAGTCCTACTGATCGGTATGGAGACATCTGTACTTATCTTTGAGAGGCTACTCGGCTGTTAGGAGAACTTCCCTTCTTGATTCCTCATCGTGCGATTTGATTTTTTTGAGGCTTATGCCTTTGTTTCCTTCCTATTAAACCTTACGCGGTGTGAAGCGCTTGTTATAAATTGGGAATCGAGGAATTGTAATGGTACTACGGATGTGGTGCAGGATGTTTCTCCCTGCGTATTTTATTGGGCTATTGTCATCGCCTTGCGGAAGGCCATTCTGTCATTTCAGCTCGGTACCAGTATTACCTAAGGTTTTGAGATATGGCATTGATTGTTATGATGATTCGTGTGTTGCTATCGCACCGTGTTTGTGTAATGGTAGGATGCTTGTCTATGCGTCGAAGCAGTGAATGATTTGGAAGGAGGTTTACTCAGTACATGATTCAAAGATACAGTATTTTATTTCCGGCGAAGGAAAGGCAATCGGACTATGAATGTTCAGGTTATGGTTGAAGGAGTAATGAGACTTGGTATTTCGAGCATGGTGGAATTTGCATCTGTGACGTGTTGTCATCGCCTTGGATTGAATGTGTTAATTTTGCCAGTGTTATAGTCTTTATCAATTTGACTTCGGATCAAGGTAGTGTGAAATAGTGCTGGGGAAGCGGCTGTCAGAGATCGCAGTGTGCGGTGGTTCAGGACTTAATCTGTGGTCCGGGTGTTGAGGGCTCAAGGAAGATGATCTTCGGGGAGGCTTAAAGTTGGTAGCGATCTATTGGTTCAAGTGCTACATAGATAGATATTGAGTTAAGGCAACAACTGGGAAACGAAGGATGAGGAAGGACATGTGGGAGGTGTTTGCGGTGGTTAAATTTCTAGAAGGCCAAGTGTGAGAAACAAAAGTGGGGTAGTTGCTTAAAGGAGAGCGTTTCACCGAAGTGGGAGAGTAGCAGAGTAGCATATGGGTTCTGTGGTAAGATAGCTACACGCCTTGAGTAAAGTTTAGAGTGATTTGTGATTCATGTTGGATAATGACCAGGTCTACGGGTTTATTTTGGAATATGGCTACTATACGGAAGAAGGTTGGATACGACAGAAATGAGTTGCTTGATATGAAGAAGGATACAACATGACTTTGGATTCGGATGTATCGTCGCACGTTTAGTTGATGTCAATGGGGAGTGAACGGGCTTGTACATCTGGTGCATGAGCACGGGCTCAGGATGGTTTAAGTATTTCATAGTAACGGTGCTCAGTGCAACGTCATTAGAAGGTGTCGGCATGGACTTTCCACATGTGAGTTATCTCCTGTGAGCAAGCTGGCGATTGCGTGGTGTCGATGAAGCTTTTACGAATAATTCTACCGGCTATCCAGTAAGGGATGGAATAGGTGAATGTGGCTCGTGATTTAGAGTGTTCATAAAATATTTAACAGAAGGATTTCGAGAAATTTGGCGGGTTGATTTTGTAAGATCATATCAATGGGGGATAAGAAATCTTGGTGGGTTCCAGAGTTATGCGATGGTAGATTCAAGCTAAGTGGGAGAGCTCCACCGCCTACGATTGAATTGCATGGTTGTCTACTTGTGAGGTTTCGGGTTATCGGCATATTGGTGGGTTATTACGACCAAGGGAAAGAGAACATCAGTGGTAATTTGAGCAAAGGATTTGAGGAATATGTGCTATAATTAGCCTTATCAATTCATGTTCAGGCTTGGGGAAAACTCAGTATTTATGCTTTGTGTAGAGGTGATTTACAAGGAAAGTGATCCAGCCGGGTGCTTCTTTGAGAGGGTGTTTATGTGCTAGCGGAGCCTTGGGGTTTGATTATATTCGGGACCAAGTCAGAGTGGGTGACTCTCAACAATTGTCCTAGTGGATATAAAAGTTAAAGTGTAGTGCCTAAGGATTTCGAATCTGTAGTATGGTTAAGTATCGAGCTGTTGCAGCAGATTATAAAAGGGGCTTGGAGTGTTCTATGTTATCTTCGGTATGCAGTGTAGAAGTGGAAGAATGGGAGAAAATAACTTCGGAATCATAGGGAAATTATCAGAATGGGTGTACCAGTTGAAGATGTGAATATGCGCACATGAAGGGTATGCGATGGTTCGTGGGTTGTGAGACAGCGTGGTCTCGTGAAATGAGGTCCACTCAGGATGAGTGCGGGACTGGGCTCGTGATGTTTGAATGGAGCTATTAGTATTCCTAAGGCAAGTCCAGAGTAAATTAGAAGAATTCAAATCGGTTAGCAATGGTTGAATTGGCATAATGGTGGCAATGATCAGTTCTTTCAGCTTGTTAAGTTCTACATGTGGTTTATGGTGGTGCGTGCGAGGCTTGACGACTGCCGTAACTGATTCTATTTGGAGGCATTTGAGTACTATGGCGTGTTATGTGTATCTGGATCCCGGAAGAGTTATGGTGGTTTAGACCACTATTTGAGGATTTGTATTTTCTGCGGTTATGGGAATTCAGTCACGTATTGCAATGGTTCTTCTGAGGTGAGCTAAGTAAAAGATTTCTATATGATAAAGTGTTGATTCTATTAGTGACTCAGGAGTTATAGTGAAATTCTTGTACTGTCATGTATTGACATGCTTGGCACAGTGAGCGACATGGGAATTGGAAGTTGAGAATCAAGGTTGCCGTTTGGTGTTGGCGAGAATATCATGAGCTCGGATGAGCAAGAAAGGATTCGGATGGTTAAAGTAATCTGGTATTGTCTTGGGCATCACTTGAGATCGGTGTCCTGTGTAAGAATCTTTGCGTAATGATTGCAAATTCTTGATTTGCTTGGCAGCATTTGTGTGGCCGGTGGTATGGATGTGCAGACTTGTTGCCTGGTGCGGAAGGTCAAGGGGGCGTGTCCCACGGGAAGATTGTATAAGTGTGACATATAGCCACTTGATTGATTGAAGATTGAAACCATGTATGGAGATTGTGGTACTATCTCTAATATGAAAGTTTAGGCCTGGAAGGCGCTCTATTCATTTGGTTGTGATGTGTGTTTTTGTTCCGGATTTGATGGCTGTTCTTTTGTGTCATGGGAAAATGGGTTATTATAGATCCTTGAAAGGTTATTAGCCTAGTACGGTGCGATCAAGATCGGCTTAAGGTCTGTGGATGGATCTAAATATGAATATGGGTTCTATATCAGGTCGGATGGGTTCATTTCAGCATAGCGTTGTTTATGGAGGAGTATCCGGGCCTTGGATGTTACTTCTGTCTTCAGCTATTCCGTATAATCTCTATTGTACCATGTGCGTTGTGAGGTGGTTTGATTTTTCGCGCTCGCATTGAGATCCCGTGTAGCTTGTGGTGTTGTGAGAGCAGGATAGATCTCAAGATGCATGTCATTTATTGCACCTTAGTTGTGCTTGCATTTCGTAGTGTATGGCGCAGTCCGTCTCCCAAGGATTTGTATTATGCACTTCGCGTGTTTGTGGGTTATATTCGGGTATTTCATAGGTATAAGCATTTTGGCTTGATGGGTACTTCCCTATTTTTTGTCATGTGTGGATCGGGTGGCACGCCGCCATAGGTATATTGTTGGATCGGGTGGCACGCCACCACGGGTATGTTATTTGGATCGGGTTGCACGCCGCAACGGTATTGTGTGTGGATCGGGTTGCACGCCGCAACAGTGAAATATTGAGCAAAGTTTCTTATATTTATTTTGCGTGTCCTGTTTCTTGCCTCTGAGAAGGCTCATAGTATTTGATGGCCGTTTTTAGTCGTTATGCGGGCTGGATAGTTCTTTTCCAGAGCTCGTTCTTCCTTACGTATCATATTCAAGCTACGGCTTGTTGGTCCATTGCTGGCGTTATACGAGATCTTAGATAGTGCTTGTGGTGGCTTATTGCCAGAACAACTTGTACTGGGTGAGGCGAGATTATTGGATATGGGATCTGTGCTATCACAGTTATATAAAGCATATTAAAGAGCAAATATCGTTATTTGGTTCATAATGATATAATGGTTCTTGTCCGGAGGAGAGACTCAATGATTTGTTGACTCGGTAGTTGGTTATGAATTCCTGCACATCCCCTCCATCGTGGCAGTATTGCAAGAGTTGGAACAAGACTTATATGAGTCATGAGGTGTGTTGTGAGCATCAGATTCATGGGATTTTGGCTGTTGTTATCAGGGGATGTTATTATGGTCATGTGAATTATGCGGTGCATGGTGTGGATTCCACGAAGGTATGCAAACATGTATTGAGCATCGTGTAGTGATTAATACGGTGTTCGTATGTTGGAAACAAGCCTGGTAGAGAATTTCAGATGTTAGAATTTGGCTCTAAGGTTAATTTGATTAAATAAAAGGGAGAATCTTCAGATTTGCTCGAGCTAATGTGCTCAACTAAATTGTGGTAGCACGGGTAGGTGCACGAGGTGTTAAACAATGATTTCAGACAACTCTAGAGCAGTTCTTAGCACGTTCGCGGACGAACATATATTTAAGTGGTAGAGAATGTAACGACCCGACCGATCATTTTGAGCTCTAGCACGTCGTTCGGCGGTTGGAGACCATGAGTAGCTTCACTTCGGGTATTATGACTTGTACGTGTGGTCGGAATTGAATTTCAGAAAGTTCGGAGTTGATTTGGAAAGAAAATTATAATTTTGGAAGCCTTAAGTTGGAGGATTTGACTTTGGAGTAAACGACCTCAGAATCGGGATTTGATGGTTCCAACAGGTTCGTATGATAATTTTGGACTTGGGCGTATGTCCGGATCGTGTTTTGGACGACCTGGGAGCGTTTCGACGCCTATTGTGGAAGTTGGAATTTTGGAAGAAATTCATAAATTTGGGTTGAAGTGCATTTCAATGTTATCGATGTCCGTTTGGGATGCGAAGTCTGGGACTAGCTCCGTATGGTGCTCTTAGTATTAGAAGCGCGTCCGGATGTGGATTTGGAGGTCCGTAGGTCATTTTGGAGTAGTTTGGCGAAACTTAGAAATTTGAAGGTTTTTGAGAAGTTTGACCAGGAAGTTGACCTTTTGATATCGGGATCGGATTTCGATGGAGTAGGTCCGTAATGTCGAATGTGACTTATGTGCAAAATTTGAGGTCAATTGGACGTGATTTAATAGGTTTCGACATCGAATGTAAAAGTTTGAAATTCTAAAGTTCATTAAGGTTGAATTGGGGTGCGATTCATCAATTCAACATTGTTTGATGTGATTTAAGGCCTCGAGCAAGTTCGTGTTATGTTTTTAGACTTGTGTGGGTGTTTGGTTTGGATCCCCGGGGGCTCGGGTGAGTTTCAGAGTAGCTTCAGAGTGTTTTGCGAAGAAGTTGGATTGCTGGTTCTGGTGTGATTGCATTTGGGATGTAATGGTCACAAATGCAAGAATCACATTTGCGAGGAGGGGTTCGCATTTGCGAAGGGTGGGAGTTTTCTGAGGGGTAGGCATTTGCGAACAATTTGTCGCTTTTGCGGATCTATCCCCTTCGCATTTGCGAAGATCTTGGTCGCAAATACGACCTGGGCAGGGGAAGATTGGCTTCACATTTGCGATGCATTTGTCGCAAATGCGACCATCGCATTTGCGACATGTGCGACTGGAGCCAAGGACTTTTTATTCGACTTAGCCCATTTCCCTAATTTCCCACTTGGACTTAGGTGATGTTTGAGAGCATTTTGAGAATGGGTGCCATCATCATCAAGAGGTAAGTGATTTCTTCTAGTTGTGAGTTAAATACAAGGTTTATATATGGATTTAGACATGAAAATTGGTAGAAATTTGGGATTTGGAAGAAAAACCTAGAAATTGCTATTTTTGGATTTTGACCACGAATTTGGGCATGGAATTGGAAATAAACTATATATTTGAGTTCGTGGGGTTATGGGTAAAGTTTGTCTTCGAAAATTTTCGGAATCTGGACACGTGGGCCCGAGGGTGATTTTTATATACTTTTTTGAACGGAGTTGGAAATTATTGTAAATAGGATTTAATAAGTATTAGAGTATATATTTATGTAATTGCTCATTTATTGACTAGTTTTGGAGCGTTGGGCATCGATTTGAGTTGTTTGAAAGGCTTGGGAGCCGGTTATGGAACTTTGGAGCGAGGTAAGTCTCCTTTCTAACCTCGTAAGAGGGAATTTACCACATAGGTGAAATAATTCAATATGTGCTTCTATTTGTGGGGGCTACGTACGCACGAGGTGATGAGAGTCCGTGCGTAGCTACTAATATGCTTATGTCCGAGTAGTCTAGGACCAGATCATGTTATAATTGAGATGCTTGCATCCTACTTGTCAATTTAAATTGCTTAAATCATATCGAAACTTGGTAAAGGAACTTTAAAAGGTTAAACTTCATTCTTCTTGACCGTAAATAAGAATTTGTATTTTTCTTGAATAGTTGCTCTTAATAAATCTTAAATTTGGTTGTTGTAAATTGTATTTTCTCTTTTGTGGAGCCGGCCGAACGCCTCGGCAGGTTAAATAGATGCATCTATGGTTTGCGCCGTTCGACCCTCGATAGTGCACAATTTAAATATTTATGTTGACCTCGGCATGATTTGCGCATGATATATTTTTAGANCAGTTATATAAAGCATATTAAAGAGCAAATATCGTTATTTGGTTCATAATGATATAATGGTTCTTGTCCGGAGGAGAGACTCAATGATTTGTTGACTCGGTAGTTGGTTATGAATTCCTGCACATCCCCTCC